>JABUQX010055433.1:32500-38870 GCA_015478945.1 Trachelipus rathkii
CGAAAAAGTCGTACAAAGTTATAATAAAAAAAGTTACATATATAATAATCAAGTTTTTATACAAATATTATTACTATTTACATTTGACCAATTCATAACTTTTATTTTTATTTTTATTATAATATTTTATATACCAAAAAAAATTATTTTTTATGGTCTAACTTTTCTAAAAATGGATTTTTGTAAATATAATAAAATGAAACATTGCAGAAGCTGTCGGTAGATGGCGTTTGCCTTCACATTCTGAACATAATATAAACACAAGATGGAGTTTATTGTTAAAAGTTCATTATTATTGCTTAAAACTAAGTTTTTATAAAATATATATATTTTTATCAAATATTGATAATATTTATAATATAATATAACAAATGTAATATTTTTAATATACAATTTTTAATTATTAACATCTGAATAATGAAAATAAGTCATTTTTAAATTTAATAGACTTATTGATATTTCTGTTACTTTTTCTTTTATGGTTCATTCTGTAAGTATTTTCGTTTGGGGAAACTAACTTAAACACTTCACTATATATTTACTTCCCCACCAGAACACGGAGTGACTTACATCATGAAGAGGAACCGGTGCTGAGGGGAACACTTAAAGAAAGGGACTGAGTGGATTCTATCCTGAATCGGACTCTATTAGGAAATGTGTATTTCTTTTTTTTTTATATATATATTTGATAAAATCACTAAAAGGGGCACTGAGTGGCTTCTATCCTGAAGCGGACTCTATTAGGGAGTGTTTATTTCTTTTATTATTAGTATTTTATGTAATCACTAAGAGGGGCACTGAGTGGCTTCTATCCTGAAGCGGACTCTACGGGGAGGGTTTCGTCTAGTAAGGGGGGCACTTGGAAGAATAGGGACAGTAGGAATCCTTAGGACATCAGCAACGTCAGGGACATCAGGAACATCGGCGGCGTCAGCGACATCAGGATCATCAGGGTCATCAGAGACATCAGGGTCATCAGGGACATCAGGATCATCAGGGACATCAGGATCATCAGGGATATCGGGATCATCAGGGACACCAGAGACAGTAGGATCATCAGGGACATCAGGATCATCAGGAATCGTTGACGTTACCGTTTCCATAAAAGCAGGTTTTAAACGGCTAATTGAGACTACTGTAGTTTGACCATTCCTGAGTTCTATCTTGAAACAATGTGGCATTCGTTGAAGGACTTTGAAAGGACCACTATAGGGAGCTTCTAAGGGTTTTCTGATCCTATCAGTCCTTAGGAAGACATGAGAACAGGTCTTGAGTGCCTCCGGAATATATGAAGAATTGTTGAAGGAGTGAAAAGTAGGAAGGTCTCTAAAGTCCAATTCTTTCATGTGGGCGATAAATTTCTTCATAAAAGAATCCATTTCTTGTTTGTTGTTAGGAGAAGATTGAAGAATGTCCATAGGACAAAGTGGAGTTTTTCCAGTTACTGCTTCAAAGGCGGAATAACCGGAATCGTTTGGAATGCATCTGAGACCAAGTAGAGTGATGGGTAAAGACAGAAGCCAGTTTTCTTTACGTGCCATCAAGGCAGTCTTGAGAGATCGGTGAAACCTTTCTATCTGGGAATTTGTTTGTGGGTGGTAAGAGGTTGTTCGAAGACGATGGAAACCAATCATATGTGACAACTCACTGAAGAACTCGCTTTCGAATTGAGGACCTCTGTCAGAAATCACATAGAGAGGAACACCGAATCTGGATATCCACTGCATAAAAGCATAGGCAACAGATTTTGCTGTAGTGTTTGTAATTGGGAAGGCTTCAGCCCATTTTGTGTTTCGGTCGATGCAGGTAAGTAGATAGCGAAAAACTGGAGAAGAAGATCCACAAAATGCTGAAGGTGAAAAAGGACCCACTATATCTATATGAACTGTTTCGAATCTTGAAGAAGGAATTTCTAATGGAGTGACCGTTGGTTTGGTGTGACGATGGACTTTAGACAGCTGGCACTGCTCACAAGTGCGTACAAAAAGCCTAATATCACGATCCATACAAGGCCAAAAATATCTTTTCTTGATCAGTCGTAAAGTACCTTTGATACCAGGATGGGACATTTGATGCAACGTATTAAATATTTGAAGGCGAGCTGGCTTTGGAAGAAATGGTCTGGGAAAAGAAGTAGAGGTATCGCACCATATCTTGAGGTTGTCCTGCAGGGGATAATTATGAAGGCGATCATGATAGGTCTTGATTTCTTCATCTTTTTCTTGAAGGTGAGCTATTGCGGGCAAATCGACAGCGTCAACTGATACCGAATGAATCCGGGAAAAAGTGTCGGCCACCATGTTGTCTGCTCCTCTGATATAATTTGCTGTAGAAATATATTCTGTTAGTACTGAGAGATGTCGCTGTTGACGATCACTTTTTGCAGGATTTTTGGAGTAGAAAGCGGAAACAAGAGGTTTGTGATCTGTGCAAAGGGTGACGACTCTTCCCTCTAACATGTGTTTAAAATGAAGGACAGCATAATATGCTGCCAAAAGTTCTCTGTCGAAAGCAGAATATCTTCTTTGGGGATCTGATAACTTCTTGCTGTAGAAGTCAATGGGAACAGGTTGACCATCAATCATCTGGTGTAATGCTGCTCCGATTGAAGTCTGACTGCTGTCAGTTACGAGTTGTAAATGTGAGACATTAGGTAAAGAGAAAGGGAGTGTTAGGGCATTTTGAAGAGCTTCCTTAGTATCTTGAAAAGCTGTCACTTCTTCTGGAGTCCATTCAAGAGATTTATCCTTGGGATGAAACTTGGCTTTTTCAGATAATGGGAAGACGATTTTGGCAAAATTAGGGATAAATCTTCTGTAGTATCCTAACATCCCAAGGTATCTTCGTAGAGATGCTGAATCGCACGGTAGAGGAAAACTTGAGATGGATTCTTTCTTTTCGTTGGGAGGACATAGGCCTTCTGAAGACACGGTGTAGCCGAGAAAATTGAGTGAAGATTGGTTAAATTCACATTTTTCTAAAGAGATTTTAAAACCATTTTCTTGGAGGAGTTTAAAAACTTGTTTCAGATGATTTTCATGTTCAGTTTTGGATGTAGAAAAAATGAGACAATCGTCTAAATAGGTAAACACGAAGGGAAGGTCTCTGAAGATGGCGTCCATTACTCTTTGAAATGTAGCTCCCGCATTCTTTAAACCAAAAGGCATAGATAAAAATTCGAAGAGACCAAACGGAGTGATGACTGCTGTTTTCTCTATATCTTCTGGTCTGATGGGGATTTGGTGATAAGCCTTTTGAAGGTCAATCTTGGAGAATATGGTAGAGTTATGCAGGCGTTGAGATAGGCTCTGAATGTGTGGAATGGGATATCTATCCTGTTTTGTTATGCTGTTAAGGGCTCTGAAATCCCCACAAGGTCTCCATGTTCCAGGTGTTTTCTTAGGCACGAGGTGTAAAGGAGACGCCCATGCAGATTTACTTGGCCTCACTATTCCACTTTTTAGAAGAATGTCAAATTCAGCTTTTGCCGCCTTTAACTTGTCGTCAGGTAATCGGCGAGCTCTGGCAAAAACTGGGGTTGAATCACCAGTTTCTATGTAGTGTTTTGGTCCATTATCTTTAATTACTAGATTGTTGATGTCTATAGGTGAAATTAAGGACGGGAAATCTTGCAGGAGTGAAGTTATGTCTGTATTTTCACCTTGAAGTTGAGCGTGAAGAGATGGTACCTCCTCAGAGGTTATTTTCAACGGAGCTAGAAGAGTAGTATAAGTATCTTGCAGTGTTCTTTGTCCACAGTCAATTAGGAGACCAAAATTGTGAAGAAAATCCATTCCAATAATAGGCATAGTAATTTCTGCTACTATAAATGTCCAGGTGAATTCTCTTCTTAATTTTGGTATACTGATATTTGCTACAACTTCCCCATGACACTTTATGGGCGAGCCATTGGCTGCGGAACAAGTGACGTTTGAAGGGTGCAGCGTCATGTTAGAGACCATGTTATATGGAAGGCTAGATATGCTGGCTCCGGTATCTAGTAAAAACTGGTGCATGGTGCCAAAAATCCGTACATCTATTGTTAACTGCGAAGTTGACACGGCACAAATGTCAACTTGCTCCTTTAGTTTTCCGACGGAGTTGGGGATGCTGCTCTTGATGGAGGTCTAGAATTAGGTAAGATGTTTAGTCCCGTTTTGTTTGGCCATGTACACCATGGTTTACAGCTTTTAGAGCGTGGTCCATAATAAATGTGGCCTCTACACACCTTTGGTCGTTGATTTTCGTGGAACGGCGCCAGGCCAAAAGTAGTGGTTGTTCTTGATCTTGATGCGGCGGGGGCAATGGCGGTGGCAGGGGATGATACAGCCATGACAGGAGCTTGTGGGCTTAATAACAAGATGTCATTAGCTAAATCTCCCAACTGTTGAAGTGTGAGAGTAGAATGGGCGGCTAAGGTTGTGCGAATGTGACTCGGTAGAGTTTTCAAAAATTGCACTCTGACCAAGTCCTCTCCTATATTTAATTTCTCTGCCTGCCGAATCATATCCTGTAGATATATAGATGGTTTGCCACTGTAGACCTTTTTGGAAAGTAGATCATTATAAAGCTCCACCTTAGATTTTTCGTAAGTATTCACGACCGCCGTTTTGAAACGGTCATAATCTTCTGCGTCAAGTTCGGCTTGAGATATTCTATCCAAAACTTCAGGCGGAATTTGTGACATAGCATGAAAGTACTTAGTTCGTGAGGACCTTATGTTAGCGAGATGAAATTGTGCTTCCATGACACGAAACCATGTCGGGACTGAAGATTCCGAAAAAGTTGGTGGTTTAATTTTCATTGTTGAAATGGATTCTGCCTCTCTTTGATTGTTATCCTGTCCTTGTTCGTCTGCCATCTTCGTGGTATCAAATTTTCAGCTCTAGGATCACCAATTATATAGTCGTCAGTTCTGGTTATATTATTATCAGTTATATGGTCACCACTCGATATGATATCCTATTATCTGGTATGACAACTATATAGCGACGGAGGATGATCAGCATGTATGTCGCGATGTCAGTCTGTTCCACTTCAGGACAAGCCGTCGACTGGTTCGGATTAAGTCCGGCTAAGGCAAAGGCGATCGAAGGTTGTCGGAGAGGGTATGCTGATCTGCACGAGCTCGTTGGCTAAACAGGAGGCTGGGTGTTCTTCTGGCCAACTCTGGGACAATCTGGAAGGGACAGAGAGTATACAAAATACTCTCTGTAGTTATCTCTATGACAGGTAACCTCAGCGGCTACCTGCGAAATTATCTCTTTAGTAGTTAAACTACTTTTTAGGTGGCAGACTAACTGGAGGATCTCGGAGGTCCGGCGAAGATATCACCATCCACCTACAGGAGAACCTCTTGAAGATCGTCCAAAGGGTTCTTGGTAACCCTGAGGAGGTTTCTAAGCCTCTTGGTAGGCTCAGAGAGAGGGAGAGAAGTAGGGCCAGTCGGAGATCTTGTAGTCCAACTCCGGGGGAGAGACGAGGCAGCCCAACTTCTTGTAGAGAGACGTGGCAGTTCAACTTCTAGTAGAGAGACGAGGGAGTCCAACTTCTTGTAGTTTCTTCTTCTTCCTGGCTTCGTAGGTCGGATCTGATATTTCAGCTTATTGTTCTTTATTAGCAAATTATCTCTTAGTGGTAGCAAAGCGCTACGAATTATCTCTTTAAAGGCTAATAAGACAAAAGCGAAACAACAGATTATTTATTTTTAACGAAAAAGTCGTACAAAGTTATAATAAAAAAAGTTACATATATAATAATCAAGTTTTTATACAAATATTATTACTATTTACATTTGACCAATTTATAACTTTTATTTTTATTTTTATTATAATATTTTATATACATTTAAAAAAATTATATTTTATGGTCTAACTTTTCTAAAAATGGATTTTTGTAAATATAATAAAATGAAACATTGCAGAAGCTGTCGGTAGATGGCGTTTGCCTTCACATTCTGAACATAATATAAACACAAGATGGAGTTTATTGTTAAAAGTTCATTATTATTGCTTAAAACTAAGTTTTTATAAAATATATATATTTTTATCAAATATTGATAATATTTATAATATAATATAACAAATGTAATATTTTTAATATACAATTTTTAATTATTAACATCTGAATAATGAAAATAAGTCATTTTTAAATTTAATAGACTTATTGATATTTCTGTTACTTTTTCTTTTATGGTTCATTCTGTAAGTATTTTCGTTTGGGGAAACTAACTTAAACACTTCACTATATATATATATATATATATATATATATATATATATATATATATATATATATATATATATATATATATATATATATATAGAAGAAGAAGAGAGAGAGAGAGAATACATACATACATACATACATA
>JABUQX010055434.1:0-5000 GCA_015478945.1 Trachelipus rathkii
GGAAAAAAAAAACTGATCTTAGTAAAAACACCAGTACTTCTGGATTTGTCAGGAGAATTTAGAATCCAAATCTGGCTGTAAGAGGTCCAGGACCTCTCAGTCACTCCCGATGGCTGACATGTGCAAACCTTGTTACAGGAGGCTATTAAAGGCAAGAATTCAAATAAAAAAGGGAAGTCTGTTAGAACTTTACGACTCCCTCAATTAATTTGTGATGCCATGGTCTGCGGTGAGCTGGATAGATGGGACAAATTAAGATTGTATACCCCTCCAATGGACTGGAAAGCTTGACAACAGAGCTATTCCTTAGTTCTGCAAAACAAAACAGGGTAAATTTAAATTTTTAAACTTTCCATGCCATACCCAACCTGTTAAAAGATACGTCAAACTTGTCACAGAGATCTGCAGAAAAAGTGTGCGAACAAGAAAAGAGAAGATGGCTACATTGAGTAAACTTGCTTTCAGGATTCCACAATGCCAAAATCTTACATTAAAAAATATCCTGACTCAAATCCACAATGTCCTTGACTAAATCAAAATAATTTAACACACCCTAATTGGTTGGATGGTTGGGTAGGGTGTGGGTGGAACTCGAATTGTAGCCACCTCCTCGTGGTGAGTTCTGGGTCATTTCATAAAAAATTGTGAAACTGGCGAAAAGCTGCAAGATGATGAACTCTTTTCAAAATAAAATGTATAAAATCACTCACATTAAAAAAATTATTAAGAAGATGGCCTTTAATAATTTAAAATCCCACAGTTTGCAAAACGGTAAAAACCAGAATTTTTCACCTAAATTCTAACATTTTAGGCCTTTTGCGCGAACTCAAAATGTAGGGCATGGTTTTTAAATATCATTTTCTGTCATCAGGCAACTAAAATGAAGTACTTAGACGCTATTAAAAGCCAAAAAAACGTTACCTGTATATTTTGAGCGTGAAGGTAAAATTTGTTGTTTCTTGTAATTTTTTCAAAACTTTAGACAAATTGCGCGAATTGAAGATACCAAAATATGATTGCATTTCATTAATTTTTAGCATATACAAATACGCAACTTTTGCGCCCTATTAGAATTCGATACTCGAAAAATTGATTTTTTCGCCCCACCCTAATATATATATATATATATATATATATATATATATATATTTATATAGTTATATATATATATATATAATATATATATAATATAAATATATATATATATATATATATATATATATATATATATGTCTTGTCAGAAAACTAACATTGACGATAGGAATAGTAAAAGGGTTTAATTCGGTTTTCTTCTTTATTAAAAATAATTGCATAAAAATCTTCTTTTTCAATAAAATGATCATTTAATTTAACACTCGACATATTTCATAATTTACTTTTTTAATAATCAATTTTAATGTGGAAGTTATTATTTTTTCTTCCTCTTATTTCTCTTTCAATTCTATTATCACAATTTTCTTTTATTTCCTTCTTCCACCTTTATACTTGGCGTATTTTATACTAAAATTTTGTTTCACAATTAAATACCAGCAAAATTATTCTTTTTTTTCACAGAATTATAATTTATATTTTTCTTTTTTTTTAATGAATTGTTATTGGATTGAGGTAATTGTCCAGAGGCGAGAGAGCCCCAAGGCTCCCCCGCCTTTACAAGTTGGCTATCTTCCCCGGACTCCCGACACATTTCGAATTTATCCGGGCGTTCGATTTACCCAGAGGAACGCCATCTAGCGCCTTTACTTTAGTTCAAAATATTATGAAAGCATTATCGTTACATGTGCATATATTAAGTTCACATAAATACCCCTTAGTTGCACAAGAACAACCGTTACAATTTCCGAATACACATAACTATTATAGTAAGGGGGGTGTAGTCCCCTATGCCCCCTTACACTGGTGACCCAAAGTGACTTCGAACAAACCCCCAATAAAAATCATGACTCTTTACAATCCTAATTAAAATAAAATCTAAAGTCTGCAAAAAAAACTATATAAATTTTATTTATATATATTTTTTTTTTTTTGGAAAATTTTATGGGTGGATTCCGTAGAATTCTTTCACATTTCAAAATTTACAGTGTTTTGTTCGGACAAGAAAAATAAGTGAATCCTCTCTCTCCTAATTTAACAAATTCTTATTTAAATAAAATATACGAGCAAGAAAATTATTATTATTATTTTTTTTTATTATTACCATTTATCATTATTTTTTTTTTTATTTAATGAGGCAACCTCTGGCCTAATTCTTATCATCGCTCTTTGGCGGAATTCATTCAAAACTCGATAATAATTTATATTTAAATTTTAATTTGCACCATCAAGATCAAAGAGAAAAATAATCTACAATCCTATCCAAACAATCAATGCAAAAAATTTTTTTTCCAGGAGTAGCATGCATTTACTCTTAGATTTTCAGAAAATTTTGTAAAAATTTAAATCGTATTTCTTCTCTCTTTCCTTTCTTCATTTTAGAATAAAGTCAAATTTGAACATTTTTCTTCATTTCATTTCGCAAAACTAACACGGTTTACTTTTTAGAACAAGAATTTTTAATTCAAATGTTTGTTTCATCCTTCAGATCGGAAAGAAAACAGAAATTGAAACGTTACGTATTTTAAATTTTGCGAGAGAGTTGACAAATACGGAAAGCACAATCCCACCCAATAATTTCCTTAAAATTATAAAAAAAAATTACCTTTCAGAACTAATAAGGTAATTATCACCAATAACCACCAACTAAAATAATTGTATACTAATATTAATTAATAATCAACTCTCATTTCAATTTGTTTCAACAATTTTTTTTTTAATAATTTCTTTGTAAAAGAGGGCTGCTCTCAATGGATCCACCTCATCATTCTCTCGGCAACCTCTACAAGACTTGGGGTTGCCAATTTGTAATTTCCTTGAGCTGCATGCTTTGCTCTCACAATTCATTTAGTTTAATATTATAAAAATAATTTTCACACAAGATTTAATTTAGTCGATTATGACTTCACAAGCTTTTTTTATTTTTTTATTTTTTTTATTTAATTAATACACATATAGATTCGTAATTAAAACTTCCAACATTATTATTATTATTATTATTATTATTATTATTATTATTATTATTATTATTATTATTATTATTATTATTATTATTATTATTATTATTATTATTATTTAAACACTATAATTAGATTTGGTTAATCAAAAAAAATATGTTCATCCACTTTTAACTTTCTTTAAAGTTCCTTCTTCTTGTCATTTTTTTTCCATTTTCGCGTTGAGTCCTCCTTCGTTTTCGGTTACACATTTCCCTTCCTTCGTGATCTCGGTATTCTTAGCTGGGTTGGGGACAGATGTTTGTTTACAAGTTGGAGTGACTTTTTTAGGCTTAAGATTCCTGCCCTCCTCGAAATTCTCGTCTTGCTCTGATTCTATTTTTGTTGTTTTTCTTTTTTGGTTGGAATTTCATTTTCACTCTGAAGATTTTGATTGCCAGTTTTCGCTCGCACTGATTTTTTTCAAATTATCTGACTCACTTATTAAGGTATTGGGCTTTAATTGATTCTGTCACTATGGTGGTCACCACTTGTCTTGTCAGAAAACTAACATTGACGATAGGAATAGTAAAAGGGTTTAATTCGGTTTTCTTCTTTATTAAAAATAATTGCATAAAAATCTTCTTTTTCAATAAAATAATCATTTAATTTAACACTCGACATATTTCATAATTTACTTTTTTAATAATCAATTTTAATGTGGAAGTTATTATTTTTTCTTCCTCTTATTTCTCTTTCAATTCTATTATCACAATTTTCTTTTATTTCCTTCTTCCACCTTGATACTTGGCGTATTTATACTAAAATTTTGTTTCACAATTAAATACCAGCAAAATTATTTCTTTTTTTTTCACAGAATTATAATTTATATTTTCTTTTTTTTAATGAATTGTTATTGGATTGAGGTAATTGTCCAGAGGCGAGAGAGCCCCAAGGCTCCCCCGCCTTTACAAGTTGGCTATCTTCCCCGGACTCCCGACACATTTCGAATTTATCCGGGCGTTCGATTTACCCAGAGGAACGCCATCTAGCGCCTTTACTTTAGTTTAAAATATTATGAAAGCATTATCGTTACATGTGCATATATTAAGTTCACATAAATACCCCTTAGTTGCACAAGAACAAACGTTACAATTTCCAAATACACATAATTATTATAGTAAGGGGGTGTAGCCCCCTATGCCCCCCTTAACATATATATATATATATATATATAAATTATATATATTAAATATTTATATATATATATATTATATATATTATATATATATATATATATATATATATATATATATTATATATTATATATATATATAATATGATGCACCGGAAACGGAAAGGTAGTAAAAGAATGTAACAAAAGTCGAAAAGAAAACCCAGTTTTACCACCCCCTTTATAACTTTTAGATAGAAGACGTCGTAGTCAGAAAAATTCACTATAGAGCTTCCCTGGACTGCAATGGATCCTTACTATGGCATCTCGTCACTATAGGATTCATCCCTTGGCCCAGATGAACCATAACCATACCTCTCACAAAAAACGCGCCATTCACTCCTATTATGCAACTTTCTTCTCGCCTCTGCCAAACTCACATTCCTCTACTCCAGGCATTCCTTTATGATTCAATCCACTTTTTCTTCGGTCTCCCACCCGGTTGATTCCCAGCACACTCACCACTATACATCCGCTTAACCAACCGACTATCATCCATCCTTTCCACATGATCAAACCATCTTAACGTACTTTTATTTCTTCTCTCATTTACACCTTTCTTCAAACCAAACAACTCTCTAATACGTTCATTCCTCATTTTATCAATTCTTCTCACACCCAACACGTCCCTAAGATTATCCATCTGAACACATTGTACTTTAGTTCCTTACATCTTATTACAGATCATAGTCTCATTCACTTCTTTACATTAACACAGGTAACAACATACCCTCATGTAT
>JABUQX010055434.1:7500-20000 GCA_015478945.1 Trachelipus rathkii
AAAGAAAAATCATAGCAGAGAAGAAACGACTTAAACATATGTCGCCGTCTGGCCTATCAACTTCATCATCGTCACTCGAATTATTGTATCATTCAGAAACATAACGCTACCTCTTCTACATCTGATGAAAATCAGGCAGACTTTCCAAGTCTAAAACCGCTGCAAAGCGAGGAAGAAAGGACACCATTACCCCAAAATTAGTAGCAGCCTTAGATAGATTACAGTTAAGCGTGAGAGACTTCGTTTATATTCTTCAAGCTACAGTGGTGGAGGCATTTGGCCTTAGTCTCGCAAATTCACGTGTCCTAGGTCAACAACAATTATCATTATTAGTATATTATTATCTATTCAACGAATTCGAACGCAGACAGAGGAAATAGAACAAAGCAGATAGCACTAATGAAAGGCAGATTTTCCAAAAAGCAATGATACCTATTGAATTCGTCGTGATAAAGGTTGATGGTAACGGCATTGTTAGTACTATTATTGCCGTTATATATATATTATAATTATAAATATATATCTATATATTAATATATATAAGTATTAATTTAATAGGGCGGATTATATATAGTCGAATAGTGTGCCGTGCCGTATAATATTACTATATTATTATTATATAGTATATATAAATGATAAATTTTAAGATTCAAAAGATTGGAAAATAAATTGCCCATTTCATTAAATTATAATTTTTGGAATTAAGAAACGAAAGCACTCTATTAACCCTATTAGCGGTACATCGCAAAAAAAAACTTAAACATCTACTTTATATAGGTTACACGTAAGCAAGCTGAGAGCAGATTCTTTATCGATATGAGAGTCCACTGACGGATATATGATAGGGATTTAAGGAAGAATAAGTTAAAAAGAATAATTAATATTGTGGCTGAGTACACAACACAGTTTCTAAATTAGCAGGTCGCTTTCAATGGCGCTTGTGTATCATTATTGGAAAAAATCTAGCAAGAGAGTTGTTAACTTTTTTCGTGTCGACCATCAATTTGAGTTGTGTGAGAAGTGATATATAAAAAATGAAGTTTGTTCGCAATGTGGCTAAGTAGATAAAAACACTTTGCTGGTAAGTTTTGTTTTTAGGATAATGTTGGAAGATTCTGAGTAAGTAGTCAATGTTTCCCTTGATAGGCTTAGATATACAAGAAATTACTTTGCCACTAACGCATGAAATTTGAAGGATGTGTTACAGGTGATTCTTTTCAGCTGGATTTAAAAGAAATCTATCGGAAAAGATCGCAACCGTGAATTTATTGAGTTATCTCTCATATTTTTTTAGGGGACCATAACATAACAATACTGAAAATAAAGGCTCAGTGCGATTTGCCATCAGGCGATTGATTGTTCTATGCCATTTATTTTATCACTAATAAAACTGTATTTGCTGCATACTATTCTCAACTGTGAATTTAAGCAATAAGACAAACAAAGACTGTGTAGAAGGGGAGTGTTTGTCTTATTCTTATCTGATGATTTTCCTAAGTTAAAGCCTTGGCTGTCAATGCAGTTTTTGGCTGTAAAGCGCCTTAATATCAAGTGTATGTTTTGTGCTTCTTGAGGCAGATAATTTGCATAGCAGTTTAATCAGATAAAATGATAGACACAATGAAAGTTTTCTACCATGCGTTGACATAACATTTTGCAACCGACTTTAGTGTGTATTTGTCTGAAGTGAAGTAGTCATTTCCATCTCTTTTTGATGTAAGTAAGTTGATAATTCAATACAACAATAATAAAGATTATTGTTCCCAAATTAAACGCATCAATGAATAGTTTCAAAGGATTCCAATAATAAGATATGTGCTATTACTGGAAGAAACTGCCAAGCTATTGTATATGGTATAGTAGGTTTAATATATATTTCCCTTGTTTTATCAGTGATTTTTAAAAGTTATATATTTAAATTTGTTTTATGATTCATAATTTATTTATGTCCGATCGTTCTGAAATTTTTTTATTATTATTTTTCATTTTTCTATGAGAAAAAGCTGCTATAGCGTACGGTACAGTCAAGGCTAAAAATCTGTTTTCCGTCGCTTGAAAATAGTTGATTATTTTCTTGATTGAGCAGGTCTCTACTACGTTGGGAAAACCATGCCTCCTTTGCGAATAGCCAAAGTTCAACAATACTTTCTCTAAACAATTTATAATCAGTAGATGTTACATTGCAAGGATGCTGGGTCAAAGTTAAGCAAAATTGTAATATGGATTATTACCTATTAGATTGTGCGAAGGAAAGGAGCGAAATAGACCAAGTTCTTTCTACAAATGTGTTCAATGAACATATGGAAAGTTGGTACGCTCAGAACTGTAAAAAATGAACCATGTAAAAAAGAGAAAAATATATCTGCCAGAACTATCTTTTTTTTATTTTAATTAGCAATAAATATTAGTATTTGAATCTAATGTATTATACATAAAGACTCTACTATTTAATGAGGGAGAACAGTTCCATAGCAAAATCAAATTCATCTATGAATTCAAACGCGATAAGCAGGAATGTTACTGTTTGATGATAAAGCTAATGAGTATCTTTAATTTTATGAAAAAAAAAAAACGTTAGTGTTTTTTTTTTTTTTGGGGGGGGGGAGGTATTTTGTTATTTCCACGCACTGGCTCTACACCAGCACCGGTCAATACTGCTTTAATTTTCAAATATTATATTGCAGTAGCCTTTTTGGGCATATAAAATTTTCTCCTACTATATTTTAAGTGTGTGTTAATGAAATATTATAGTATTCAACGACACATGTGGGGTTCCAAGAAAATATGCTGTTTATGTTAAAGGGTTTATTGAATGTATTTATTTTTGAGACAAACACAGTAAAAATTTTATTTATTGCAAAATTTTTGGAGGAAAAATAGTCAAGCATAGCCTGACGCCACCTTACGTTATAATAAAACATTTATATAAATGTCAGAAATTTGTTTATATTGTAAGGTTGGTAGTAAAGTTTAATAAAATAAAACTGTTCTGAGTTGTTTTTTTATGATATTTTTTGTGATGTCAATTAGAGATTACGAATACATTAATTGCTTAGTATGCGGCACATGCTTAAGGAAAAAAATAGCTGACTATTGGTCACAAATTAGTACAAACATTTTGTGATTAGTAAGTGCATTGTCTGATATATGCTCACAATGCATAGAGGGAACTTATGCGGACCACAAGATGACGAGAGAACTATTCTGTTACTCTCTTACTATAATATCGAGAGAGGTAGAATTTATAATTAGACTTACTCAATGTTATCTCGCTACTAATATTATATCAGGAGATAATAGTAGATGGTTAGTTAATAAGTAATTATAAAGTTTATGAATGACGAGGAAGAAGTTCCAAATTATAATTGAGCGGCTATTAGTACAGTGATCGCAGCGTAATATTAATTTATATTAATAATAATTGCTAATATATATAATATAATATATATATATAATATAATATTTTATCCTTTAATAATTCCACGTGTAGCGATCCATGTAGAAGCTCCATCTACCATGATCAGATAATAAGGGCTTGGTTTTACCTTGTATGTAGGTGTCTAGTTTGACCGGCAATGTGCCTAGGAGACTGTGGAAAGCAGTCACTGTACCAATTTGAGGCCTATTACACATCAGGGAAGAGACTAATTATATCACCAGTCCAGAAGACATATTTCGTTAATAGTTCTTGCCCGGTGAAGGTGGATTTGATTTGTGCTCATACAACGTCATTATTTTGTGAACAACTATCTAATACGCAGGGATCGAGGACTTCTTTTCGGTTTGTTGACATAGGCATTGAAAATGGACCACGACCTCGCATACATCAAAGAGAGCCGGTATAAGGAACTTAATGAGTTGGCTTAAGTTAGTTACATCATGGAGGTGTGAAAGGAGGAGGGAGGTTTGTGGTATGACTGAAGGAGAGGTACTACTGGATTGTTCTGGTGTTTGGCGAACCGAACGGAGATATGTATTAATATTTAATAGGTGAGGGGGAGGAGGAGAAGTACATGACATTAACAACTAATTATGACAGACAAGGGATAAGCATGAGGAAATAAAAGTATGGGGTGGCATTGTTTATTGCAACCCGCTCATGTAAGGATTGTTCGGCAGGACAGTAGCACAAGGTGAATACGTTTTTAAAATGAAAGAAATTAAAGTTGTTATAGAATGGTTGCACTAATGAACGGTTAAAATAGATGCTGAGCTGGCAATCAATGGAAGTCGAGTGAAACGCTGTGGGCAATAGAATATCTAGAGGCAGAGTCTTGTATTGGAATTTTCTAGGGTCCGAGCATGGAACAGAATTGTCATCATTAAGACGCATTAGTCCAAGAAGCACCAGCATGAGGAAGAAAGCGAGGGTCGATTTGCTGCGCCAGGTTATTTTATTTTCAACTGGTGAACACGATTTTCTGTATCGACTAATCTTCTCTTATTGATCTACTGAATCGAGAAACTGAGGGGAAAATTGTATGTGCTTTTTACCCAATGCGCGACATAGGAAGGGAGAAGAATAGTACCGGTAAGGTCCGGCTTAGCTGAAATTATTCTATTCATTACGATTTCATGCAGCGTGTATTGTGAGCAGACGAAGGTGCGTGTCTAACATGCCCGCTCCGACGAGGTGAAGAGTTTTAGTCGCATCCGCGCTTTGAGGTAGCTTACGTTAAGGTTGCACCTGGATGACCAGCTGCTAAGTATTATGTGAAACGCCACGCCGACATTCACAACGCGTACACGGATTAAAAGCTATGTAGTGTGGTACCGCACCTAGTCTGAACGCGGGCTAATCGCAATAGCAATAATCATTCACTAACGAGATCCGAATGCGAACAATATTCATGTTGGCACGCCACAGTTATACTTGGAAATATGAGCGTGAAGCTTCCGAAGCGTCGATGCATATGGTGTGTTAAGACTGAGCATCCAGATCGAGAATCCAGCATTATTTAAGATATAGGACTGAAAAATATATGAGCATGCGAACAACGGTTAATCATAAAACAGAATATATTTGCTACTACGCACGTTGGGGCTAATTCTTAGTCGACGAAAAACTATACACGCGAAATCGCTATTATCCTTTCGAGCGCCTTATGCAGGTGATAATATTGACAGCTCACTGACTGGTGCCTAACACGAATTATGCGAGGAAGATGTACATAAGCTCGGGCGCACGTAGAATATATATAAGAGACAACTTTAGATAGCTGTAACGCATGATTGGACGTCAATCCGATCTTAGCGAAGGTTGACATAAGGAAGGAGAGGTTGCGCAAGTGTTGGCATATATCTCCAGTGCTGGACGGCTCACGTGATGACTTAGGAGACTCTTAGGGAGACTCTTAGAACTGCATAATGTATATTAATATGTGGTACTAGGAAAGATTATAATGATTTATAGCGATCGCATGAAGATTGCAAAAGTATGGTAGATCGCTCGAGAGACTGGCACGCGTAATAACTACAAATTGATATATATAGTCACGATAATGTTACCTGACAAGAGATAATCCTCAATATAAAACTGCGCTGGCGGTAGGTACGAGAAGTAATGGGATCGCATAGTCTAACTGAGACAAGCAGAGTTATTTAGCCATATCTAGTTTGAGGACAGGCGTACTGACTTAACCCGTTACGGTGAGGCGAAGTTACGCGATGCTAAATAAGTACTAATCACTTTTGACCGGGGCTACTCATACATTGTAGTGATATCAGACTACAGTAGAAAGCGAAAAATGCATAGGCGCTTACACGACGCAGTTATTACTATACTGGAGCTTCTGAAGTTTAACCGCTGTTGAAAGGCTGAGACCGTGGTCGTGACTACCCTACCCGCACAGAACCAACTATAACACTCTCACTTAGTCTATCAGTGAAGTGACACGACGAAACGTGTGGTGTGTTATCAATCGATCAAATGACTCGCGGTTATGGCAGGATGATGCGTCGGGCATAGGTATCGCATCCATCAGAGTATTTACGGACAACCAGTAGGCTGGTATGAGCTGACCGTAGGATCACAGGGTTGATTAGCTACGTAACAGAAAATTAACGATGTTAAACACCATAGCTGTATTATATGTGCGTTATTATTCGCTTAAGATTTGCTCTGTAAATTACGGTAATAAAAACAAAGAAATGGAGTTTATAATTGAGAATTGATATTTGGATTAGATGAGACCGAAGTACTGCTGTTATGAATGGGATGCTCCATGTGTGACATTGCACCGGATAAGGTCTCAAGAGTAGAATATCGCTAAAGTCATGAGCGGGAACCGGCCGGATCAAATGACGCATAATGACGAGTAACGCCTCAATCGTACTCTGTAATGTACATATCACATCTTCTAAATAAAACTCTGTATGGCTATGACGTCCCAGTATAGGAACTTCGTAGATTACAACAAATATAGATGTCCGCATAGCAGCGATTACAATGCTGTCACGTGAGCTATCAGCGAAATGGATAGCAGATAGGATTGATAAGGATAGATATGATAGATGTATTAGGATAATGAGCGAGTCGATAGAAGTAGTTAATGAATCGCACAATTAGACTTAGCAAGTGTCGCTTTATGATCTGATCGGTAGATAGTAGATAGACAATAGATAAGATATGATATGAAATACGTGTTGTGTACTAGTTATGACTGAAAGGATGGTAAATTTAAATAAAGAGTTAAGCACTAGATAGAAGAGAAATAATGTGTGTGTAAGGCATAGATAGATAGATAGGATAGAATAGAAAACTAGATGAAAAAGATGTAGTTAGAACGGTAAAGGAGAGCAATAGAGTACGATGATAATAAAAGTGACTAAGATTTATGGTGATCAAGTAAAATGGGATAACGATACGATAGATAGATAGATAGATAGATTAGATAGATTCAGATCTAGATAGATATATAATATTTATACAATAGGAGGATGAAGTATTGAATGATAAAAATAGTCTGGTATACAATAGAATAAATAAAGAATTGTATGATTATATATTATTATATATATTACCTATAATAGATGATCCGATTAAGAACAATCCAGTATATAGATTTTAGAGGAGATGGCGAGTTAATTTATACAGAAAATTGATATCAAAAATCAGTTGAAACAGTAATTTATATGCATGGCTGAGTTAAATAAGCATGAGCGGGTTTCCAGAAGTGAATAAAGTATAATATTGCGTGGGTGGATCAGTAATATATCAGATTAAAGTTGCCGGTCAAGGTATACTAATAAAGGGAGAAAATAAAAAGTTTAGTAGGAGGCGGGGGATATTGAAAAAAAGAAGTATATTATACCTACCCTTGTACTATATTTAGACAGCTGATCTATCGTAAAACTAAATCGATAAATCAGTAAATAATACAATATAACATAATACAATGTAAAACTGACCATACGAAGCTTGGGAACAAGTTCATAAATTGCATAATCATTTGGTATATAAAAATACAATTAAAAAATCCACACACTTAAAAACGACACGCGTGTCATTTTCTTTAAACTATAATTTTAAGAATAGAATGAAATCTATCTAAACAGCGTGTTATACCTAGATTAGACCATTAAAAATAAATAGAAGTTAAAGGATATTTGTAGCACTAATATAGCTATAGTGATATGGGAATACTGGTAAGTTTAGAATCCTTGCAACTCAGTCGAGATACAGTTAAGTATCGGTAATTGGCATAATATTATTATCAACATATAAGAACTATTATATATAAACAGATAATAAAAACCTAACATATAGAGAATATAGAGGAGCTCGAAATGTATTTCAGCAATTAACCCCTATATTATTATATATAGGTATAATCATCAAAGTCTTTTAAGCTTAATATCTCTTTTGACTGTTCTCTCATCTCGTCTCTTCTGTTGACAATATCTCTTACCGTAATCCTTCCTCTCTATCTTCTCTCTCTCTGCTCTTCGATTAACAGTGTGAGTGAGACCTCCTTCGACATCATGCACTAAACGCCTAGATTAAGCTGACACTATAGGGAAATAAAAGGGTCGGTTATAGTCGATATTCTCTCTCGGACGAGTGCGAGTTCGCTCTCTTCCTCTCATTCAGGTCCATCATCTCTCTCTCTCTTTGTTTATTTACATGAATTTGGAGTTTAATTGTAGTAATTGCCGGCCAGTAAGACTAACTTACATTAATAACTAAAGGGAGAAAATATATGCGCATCGACGAAGGCCGGTATAACTGGCATTCAGCTACACGGATTCACCTCCAACTCGGAAAAGTTCTTTAATCTTTACTCCGTATCTTTTTCAAAAAGATTTTGAAGTTTTAATTAAATAAAGGAAAGAAAAAACAAGTGCCCGTTTCAATAAGCACTTGCTTGTGAAGGTATTCAAGAGGGAACAAATCAGCGGCTTTCAACCGGACGCTCGACGCCATTAATGATGCGTTCCATCAAGTTTTGGATTGTTATTTTTTGTCAGAGGTCTTTTCATTTATTGATGATTATTTCATGCATTTATATGAAACAGTTGCTAACTATAGCAAAATATCAGTAATAAGACAAACAATAAAACTAATATTAAGCCATCGAATAGCAGGATAAATTTATTGCGCGTAAAACCAGTTCAAATCATAATTCTTATAGTCAAATGTCAGTCGCTTAGTTTTTATATTATATTACTTTTATATATATATATTAGCTATAGCAACTATATTATTATCATATTATTATATTTATATATATATACTATAGTATATATTATATAATTTTTACTATAACTATATAATTATATAATTATCAATAGATTATATATATATATATATATTATATAATTTATCTATATTAGTAGTAGTATTCGATTATATATATATACGTATTAATATTATATTATAGTATTATAAACTATATATATTATACTATATATATATAATTAGAACTATATATAGTATTTTTATATATATCTTTATATACTATATATAATATATATTTATATATTATCTATATATAATATATACTATTATATATTATATATATTAGTATATATATATTATTATACTATTTATATATATCATACTATATTAATACTACGTATATATTATATATACTACTATATATATGTATATATACTACATTAATTGTGCGAACTGAGCCCTTACTGTACTAAGACGTCGATTTATCTTTCGACATCGATAAACTAATTATTTAATTCGACTTTCGCAAATGAAACGAAAGTCGTATGGAAACATTTGCGATTTATACTATCGATGTTTCCATAGTGAGCTTCCAATCCAATCGGGCCACACATGAATTTTTTTTTTTATTTTTTTTTTCTTTTTTGTTTCTTATAGGTTGCCTTATTTGCTTTAGGAGTCAATAAGTTGGCCAGGTTTAGTGAATAAGTTTTTGCCACAGTATATCACAGGTAATATCTGGCGTCTAAACTTGTATAAATTAATAAATTCTTATCATATCATGCTTTAACCAAGTTTATGGGGGCTTAAACCGAGAAGGATTTATTACATGGCAACTGCTGTTGACGTCTCATCATGCAATGGGTAAGAAAATTCATTTATAAAAAAAGATCAATCATAAAAAGGTAGTCCGATTTTCGTCATATCGACTGGCCGAACGTAACTAGGCAATTACCATATATATAGTATATAATATAGTACGTATATTAAGTAAGCTATTACCTATCATATATACTTTATTATATTATTATTATATATATATCTTAATATATAGTTACTATATATATAATAATAGTGATATATATAGTATTATAATGGCATATTATAATATATAGTATATTATATATATATTATTATATAAGATGTTATATATAATATATATATATATAGGGTGATAATATATTATTATATAGTATATATATATATATATATTATTTATACTTTGGTATAACATTGAGGTGTTGTGCATAGTAGAGGTGAGTGGCGTGGTTTTGACTCGAGAGGTGGTGGAGTTATTTATATTACTATTATATATATATCTTTACTATAATGTATAATATAGTATATATATATATAATACGTAATTTATAATATATATAATATATATATATATATATATATTGCGTTGCTTAAGTGCTTTGGCTATTAGCTCCTCCTTTTCGGGCTGCTAAATGGAAGGGTATCCTAATACATTACAAACATTGTAAGGAAGCCCTTTTCATTTTTATAGTTCAATAAACACGTATAATTTCATAAACTTCCATAATTATACGAGTATACTTAGATATTAAGTTTTTTTGTCCACCTGCATCATTCATAAAATTGTTTCTTGTTCACCTGCATCATTCATAAAATTGTTTCTTCTTCACCTGCATCATTCAGAAAATTATTTTTCTTGTCTATCTGCATCATTCATGAAATTACGTTTTTTGTCCACCTGCATCATTCAGGAAATTACGGTTCTTGTCCACCTGCATCATTCAGGAAATTACGTTTCCTGTCCAACTGCATCATTCATGAAATTACGTTTTTTGTCCACCTGCATCATTCAGGAAATTACGGTTCTTGTCCACCTGCATCATTCAGGAAATTACGTTTCCTGTCCAACTGCATCATTCATGAAATTACGTTTTTTGTCCACCTGCATCATTCAGGAAATTACGGTTCTTGTCCACCTGCATCATTCAGGAAATTACGTTTCCTGTCCAACTGCATCATTCATGAAATTACGTTTTTTGTCCACCTGCATCATTCAGGAAATTACGGTTCTTGTCCACCTGCATCATTCAGGAAATTACGTTTCCTGTCCAACTGCATCATTCATGAAATTACGTTTTTTGTCCACCTGCATCATTCAGGAAATTACGGTTCTTGTCCACCTGCATCATTCAGGAAATTACGTTTCCTGTCCAACTGCATCATTCATGAAATTACGTTTTTTGTCCACCTGCATCATTCAGGAAATTACGGTTCTTGTCCACCTGCAGCATTCATGAAATTACGTTTCCTGTCCACCTGCATCATGTATGAAATTACGGTTCTTTTCCACCTGCATCATTCATATTTGACAGTTGCCAATTTAAAAAAATGTATCAAATAACGTTTTTTCCTTAGACTTTCCATAACTTTGGTGTGCGTCAGGGAGAACCATTTCAGTGGGTTTTAGAGAGACTAGGGGCTGAGACTGGGAGGAAGATCAAAACTCTCCCCATGTCAGTGTTCGTTCTGCTACGGGTGATTAGTTTTAGCAGAACGCTTTCGTTCCGCATACTTGCTTTAGGGCCTTTCCTCTCACACATTCATCTTTGAATGGCTTTGATGACTTTGATATATATTTTGCCTTGTAGGGATTTCGTCCCTCTTACTTTCGTCTTTCATATTAAGGATATGTTTAAAGTCGAAAGGAATTACTTGTGAACTTTGGAATGTGGGGTTGTTGCTGTTAGCGCCATTGAGAAATACCCTCAAATAATGGTACTGCATCCCTACTAAATAGTCCATAGTTCTTTAAGCAAATATAAACGTTTTATATTTTTAACTTATACCCAATCGTCAGACATGAAAAATCGTCTTCCTGCTTACGAAATTTCTGTCGACTATTTATCTCTTTTCCAAGATCATTTCAAAGATCAAAGATTTGACAGAGTTCATTTGAAAGTTTAAATGTTTGACATTTGATTTGTTCATTTCCAAGTACAAAGGTTTGAAGAGTCAACAGAGAAACTATTAAATGAAAAGTATAAAACTACCTAAACAAAAAATTTTAAAAGAAAGAAAAGTTACAGTGGGAAATGAAGAAAAGAATAATAATTTTAAAGTAAGAAAGATCTGTAAGTGAAGAGTTGCAAAGAAATATATATATATATATATATATATATATATATATATCTTTATATATATATATATATATATATATATATATATATATATATATATATATATATATATATATATATATAAATCATCCAACCTAATTATAATCTTCCACTTTCCCCAAGATAAGGATAAAGATATATATAATATATATATATATATATATATATATATATATATATATATATATATATATATATATATATATATATATATATATATATATATATATATATATATATATATACATATATTTACTTATATATATATATATATAGGTTTTAGAAAATTACATATTTATATATATATAATAATAATTACTATATATATATATATATATATATATATATATATATATATATATATATATATATATATGCGTGTGTGTATATAATAATATAGTTCCTGAAATGAAACTATAAACATTTAAGATACAAAAATGGCATAAAAAATTATTTGAAATTTTTTTATTGATTTGTGTACATTTTATGTTTATAGTTATATAGATAATTCCGATAGTCGATACATTGATAGCATTATCATTTTTTCAATATTCGATATTTTTTTACGATTATCAGCGAATCGATTATAGTTTTTTACAATTGTCAAAGAGTCGATTTTAAAGACAAAATGTACGTAAATAATTTTTAAAAAAATTTCAAATGAT
>JABUQX010055434.1:27500-30000 GCA_015478945.1 Trachelipus rathkii
GATATATGTTGGATAAAAAGGGAACGGATGATGCAGAGTGTAGTAGGAAAGTTGCGAATTGCAGGAAAGTGGCTGGTGCAATTAAATCGTTGTTGGATGTAAAGGGACTAAGTTTTTAGTGCACTAGGGTCTTATGAGAGGTATGTTGTTACCTGTGTTAATGTATAGTAGTGAGACTATTGTCTGGAATAAGCGGTTTAGATCTAAAGTACAATGTGTTCAGATGGACAATTAGGGTCGTGTTAGGTGTGAGAAGAATTGATAAAATGAGAAATGAACGTATTATAGAGTTGTGTGGTGTGAAGAAAGGGGTAAATGAGAGAATAAATGAAAGTACGTTGAGATGGTTTGGTCATGTGTAATGGATGGATGACAGCCGGTTGGTTAAGCGGATGTATAGTAGTGAAGTGCTTACGCGAAACATTCGCCCGAGGTGACAGTAAGAAAAAGTGGATTCAGTCAGTAAAGCAATGCCTGGAGGAGAGAAATGTGAATTTGGAAGAGGCAAGAAGAAAAGGTGCATAATAGAAATGAATGGCCGGCTTTTCTGAGGGAGCATGGTTGTGGCCCACCTGGGCCAAGGAATGAACCCCATATTGACGAGATGCCATAGTGAGGGGTTATCGCGGTCCCATGACTCTAGGGTGAATTATCTTACTGTTCGTTCTCACTACAAAAGGTATAAAGGGTGGTAAGGCTGGGCTTTCTTTCGATTTACGTCATAATGCTTCTGTTTTGTTTAGTGCATGTTGAGCACATACCCAAAATAATGGGAGAGAAGGTGTGTGATGATGATGTATGGTGATATATATATATATATATATATATATATATATATATATATATATATATATATATATATATATATATATATATATAATATATATATATATATCTGTAAGTATATTATATATATATATATATATATATCCTCACCACACCCTGGTAACTCTTGCAAACAGAGGCTAAATTCCACATTAAAAGACGTGAAATTTAGTAATATTAATAATAATAATAATAATAATAATAATAATAATAATAATAATAATAATAATAATAATAATAATAATAATAATAATAATAATAATTCAAATTATTATTATTGTGTGTGTGTGTGTGTGTGTTATTATTATTAATTAGTAGTAGTGGTAGTAGTAGCAGTAGTAGTAGTAGTAGTAGTAGTAGTAGTAGTAAACAAAGCAATTGTTAAATTTTGTTTTTATTGTACAACCGCAACCGCAACCGCAACCGCAACCGCGGTTGTTGAAAATTTAAGAACCGGAACCGCAAAAAAACCGCAACCGCGGTTATGCAAAAATTCAGCTTCGCTCCATCACTAATATATATATATATATATATATATATATATATATATATATATATATATATATATATATATATATATATATATATATATATATATACTATATATATATATATATATATATATATAACTATATATATACCTCTTTATATATATATATATACATATATATATATATATATATCAGAATTTATGAAACTTTTTTAGATAAATTTGCTTTTTTTATATATAAACAATTGTTATCCCTGTATTTAGATTCAGAGTTAATCTTATTTTAAGTTTTATCAAGTGAAATTTGGGGTAATATACCTCTGTTTAAAGCTCCTCCGAGATAAAACATTTGGAAGTCTTGTTTCTTAAAGTAAAATTTTTTTGATTTAATTATGTAGGTCTTTGACCTGGAAATTCGCTTTAATCTTAAATATATAATAAAATATCCATTTGTAGAATTTCTTTGGTAGAAATAAAAGTGGTCACTATGTCTCATATATTTAAATATTTTGAGGTAAAAGTCTTACCAACAAGGTTGTGTTGTCAGTAATGTTCTCTTTACGGTTTTCAGGATATTTGAGAATCTTGAGCAATTAAAGTTCTTATGGGAGGCCATACACCGGGAAGTGGTCTTGAGGATTTACCCAACCCCATTTGCATTTTGGATGTACAATAAAAGGAATAAAATGTATCCTTCACTTTTCTCGCAAGAAAATCAATAAAGGTAATGCCCACAAACTGATGCTCAAGCACAATTGCTAACCTTCCCATTAATATCATTCATTATCATCAGATTTTTATCTATCAACTATATTTTGCAATTTAATCTGGCACTATATAAAACGGAAATTACAAAGCAAATTTTTATCATAAAACGTAATTTGTTTCTTTAAAAATTTTGAATCAAACCAGGCTAGATCAATTAAATTTTAATTCAATTAATGAGACGGATCTGCAAAGTTATCAAGGGAGTAGAACCGGCCTCATAAAACCTTTTTTTTCTTCAACAATAGATCTATCAACACTTTTATTCAATGGAAATGCATATTATCAAGGTATTGGCTTATATATATATATATATATATATATATATATATATATATATATATATATATATATATATATATATATATTATATATATATATATATATATATATATATATATTTATATATAAATAATATAA
>JABUQX010055434.1:40000-70000 GCA_015478945.1 Trachelipus rathkii
TATTATTTGGTTTAAACCAACATGATTTTTTTGTTTTTGTTTAAACCAAGTAATGATTTTACTTTCTTCTCCTTTCTTTTTACTTTTCTAATAAAATTTAATAAAAAAAAGTGCTTTAAATGAAATCATATAGCTAATTAATACATGATTTTATAAATATGATATATAGTAAATAAATGAGAGGAAACCATTAGTAACTCACTTTTAAAAAATTTGGATCATGCAAATTTTCTACGAACAAAATTAATCGGCGAGGTATTTTTCAAATGTAAGAAAATTAAAAGGGAAAATTTTTTTGAAACAGAAAAAGACAAACTTTCTTTGTAAATGTGAATTTTCAAATATAATTTAATTAATATTAACAAAAAATTAAAAAATATTGCTATGTATTTTTTGGGGGGCTTCACACCTAAGCTTATAAAAAAAAAGTAAGCTTAGGCAATTTATTTCAGTTTAAATTTGATGAACCTACGTAAAGTTTGTAAAGTGAATGTAGACGCCATCACACTGTTTTTTTTTTTATATATATAATTAACGAATACTGTAGCGTGGAATATACGTTGCCCCCAATGCACGAGTAGTATACAACAGGATTGGGACCTGTCTTATCTAACCACAAACCACAAAACTGATAACAGAGCGTAGAACAGAGAGACTTCAAAGGGTGCCGCCGACCGAGAAAAGGTCACATGTTCCTATAGGCTATAGGCTATATCCTATAGGATATAGGCTATAGGTTATAGGATATAGGCTATAGGCTATATGATATAGGCTATATATTCTAGCTTCTAGCACGTGCCGACCTATATTGTAGAATACACCGGTCTTAGTGTCTATTCCTAGGTTATTGGGTACGGGGAGTCGATTGGTGTATATTAGAAGGTGCTAGGATGCTTCCTTCTATGAGTTATTACCCTACCCCCCTTTTCTAGCCTTTTCTAGCATGACATGTCCTACGTCATAGAATACACCCGGTATTAGTGCCTACCCCTAGGTTATAGGGTACGGGGAGTCGATTGGTATACATTAGAAGGTGCTAGGTTGGTTCCTTCTATGAGTTAGTATCCCCCACCCCCCTTTCTAACCCTTCTAGTGCGATATATCGTATATGCCTGAATATTTCCGATATTTGTATCGATTAGTACATATTCGACACTGATGAATCGATTCCTGTGGTTTACGACGGAATCGATTCACTCCTAACAAGAGTTAGTATTAGATATTACCCTACCCCCCTTTTCTAACATTTTTGTTTCTTGAGCTATGAAGCCGAGCTCGGTGTTGTCTAGTATGTTTTGAGGTATGCCGAGTCGATTGCCGCTATTGCCGAGCATGACGTTTCAGCCGTTGCGGTTTTAGAACGCACCAACATGCGTTTTTCGTAGATGGCGTACCCTTCGTCAAAAACCTATCATGACGGGTGTCAAACAGGGGTAGAATGTCTGAAAATAGGAATTTCCGTAGTTACTTTCCCGAACGCCAGAGTCCCCAGGGCCCCAGCCGGGGGTCATTTATGGGTCAAGAAATGACACAAAATGACATATCTTAGCAAAAGAGGTGTTAGAGTCATCGTATCTTCTTCAAACTTGGTATGTCTTCCTTATATGTTGCAACATTGTTGTATCCAATGTTTCAGGTCGCTACGTCAAAGGGGGGTGGGGCCCCTGCCCATAAATTTTAAAAATAGGACTTAAGCTTTGAAATTTGAGGTGAGTGTATAGAAGAGAATAAATGAAATAGAATGGCTATGTTAAAATAAATGGCGAACCATATGGGCCGGAGCCGGAGCTGGTGGTTGCGGTGCCAGAATGGAATTCTGGCTCCAGCTACATATTAGAACAAATGAGGTGTCTACATTTATGTTTTCAACGGTGTAGAATTCATTTTTGAGGGTTTCAGAACCCCAAAATGAGTTTGAGACCCCCCTCTCGAAGGGTGGTCCCCCCTGAAAAAAGAAGAAAAGCTTAGAAGAAGAAGACGAAAGAAGATGAATGTAGGAAAAGAAGAAGAAGGAAAAAGAAGAAGGTCTCGCATGGCGGATCAAATGAGTGATTGTATGTGTAGGTACCGACACCGGTGTGGAGCCGGTGCGGTGCCGAATTAGTAAAAATGTACTTAACATCTTGATATTAGTGTACTTATATATGTTTTTAATAACATAGATCTCATTTTTTGAGGTTTCCCAAAACTCTCAAATGAGTCTGAGAACCCTCCTTTAGGGTTTCTACTGAAAAAAGAAGAAAAAGCGGTGAGGAAGATGCATTATGCTGAATCACGGTTTCAACTCTCTAAACGATCGCAGGGTTGGCATGACCGAACGCGAGGTTGCCCCGCGCCCGCAGGCGCGCCCCGGCCCGGAAACGACGCGAGCGCCCGCAGGCGCAATATTACTGCGCGAACGCTAAATATATTTCGTAGTTGTAACGTTAATATACACTTTTTTTAATAAAAATGTTTACATTACTTTGTATTTTCTTTTCAAGTAATTCGTTTTCTGTACTATGAAACAGTTATTTTATTTTATACTTAAACTTTCTTAATTTTTTTTTTTATTATTTATACAAAACCCTTGTTCACTGTTAAATTTTTGTAATAAAAACATATTTTTTTCTACCTTAAAGCTATAACTCAATAAGGCAGTAGCGCAAATAGCCCCAGAGGGCCCCTCCCTTCACCCTGGCTATGCGCTATGTCTTTACTGCTTTATTGTCTTACTGTAGGGTTTTACTGTTTCAAGTCCTATCCGAAACACACATTCTGGTGGAAAAATAACTTCATTAAACTTTGGAATATATATATATATATATATATATATATATATATATATATATATATATATATATATATATATATATATATATATATATATATATATATATATATATATATATATATATATATATATATATATATATACATATATATATATATATATATATATATATATATATATATATATATATATATATATATATATATATATATATATATATATATATATATATAGAGAGAGAGAGAGAGAGAGAGAGAGAGAGCGAGAGAGGATATGAAAAGTCTTTTTACTTATGATGAAAAAATTTTATTAAACAGTTAGTATATTAGTAAAATTTACAAAATGCGTTTACATATATAAATAAAACTTTCACCTCCAACCGCAAACATCCTGATGGTCCCTACATGGAAATGTAACATATTCCCCAGATATCTCATTTCTTATAGTTGTTATTATATAAGTTATTAACCTCTTCTTTGAATGTTCATCAAGATCTTGATCGGTTAAAGCACGTATCTTGGAAGAAATTTTTAGATGGATAGGGAATGGTATCTTCATTTTAAATCGTTCCACATGGACTATAAATGTTTTAAGCACATTGCTTGTTTCCATAATTTTCTCTATATGTCCATCCAATATAGGTATCATATTATTATACTTTAATGTTATATCGAAGTATGTAATCTCGTGCCTTCTTTCTTAGCAGCTGATGCTCTTACTCTGTAACCATAGACACCATCAGATGCATATACAATGCGGATTTTTGATGGATCACGTGGAGTGTAAGGATGTCTAGTCGAAAAATCTGAATTATAATTGACACATGTATACCAGGTTTTTAAAATAAACCAGCACCTTTGAATATATGTTATAAGTCCCATAGCTATACCTTTTTAAATGTATTACAAAACACAGCTATGGTTACGATGGTTGGTTCTCAACTGAATATCATATTCACAGGTTTGTAACCAACAACCTTTAAAAATACGTGACGTCATAAACATGATTTTTCCTGAAAACTTTATCTTTTCAGCTTTATATACAATGTGAAATTTTGAATCATTAGCACAGTTCTGTATACAATTAACTCTGGATATATATATATATATATATATATATATATATATATATATATATATATATATATATATATATATATATATATATATATATATATATATATATATATATATATAACTGGGATATATATATATATATATATATATATATATATATAAGTTTAAAGGGTAGTAAAATCAAGTTATTTCATTTTAATGCATTTATTACATAATTAGAAACTATATAGTCATTTACATACAAATTTTTAGCATCAAATATATTTACAAATTCATTAAAACACATATTTTTAAAAAACATATAATGAAATAAATACAATAAACTCCACATAAATTAGAGTATGATGGTTGAACAGGGTAAGACATAGTTTTTATATAATTTACATTATTATATTTAAAAAATGAAAGGATATATTGATTATTCAATATAAATTTTAAATCCAAAGAATCAATCAGATGAACAATGCCATTTTTATCCCTATAAACAGAAATCCAGTGTCCTCCTGTTGTAATGTGGCGATGTGAAGTGTTGAACACGAAACCGGTATCCTTCTCTAGTTTTACAGATCCTACTTCGTTAATAGCGAAGACTCCTATAAATCGAGGTTCGTTTTTAAACACAGTTTTTATTTCTTCTTCATTCATCTTTAATAATTCAAAATAACGTTGCGTACTCTGTCAATTTCAATGAGCTGAGGATGTTCCAGATAAACCAGGACAGTGATTGGTGATTGTAGACTACCACTAAAGGAGAGACTTAACCCTAATGTGCCCTTTCTTAAAATGTTTAAATGATTAGCGTTACAAGCTGAAAGGTCAGCGGTGAGATCGTAAGCATATAAATTACTATTCTTAGCGTATTCTTCAAGATCTATCCCTGTCCCGCTGTCATTGCATGAAACAGTGTTAGCTATTAGATCGTAAAAAGGTCGTGAACATAAAGATTGCGATCCATTGTATAACATTTCATAGTCCCGACCGTAAGGTTGGCCGTTTACATGTAGACTGATACCTCTAAGTCCAAAAGGGGTGAATTTATAGGCTGATTTTTTATAATTCCCTGAGTATGCTTCATGTTCAACAATACCTATTATTACTTTCTGAGGCAGATTACCATTCACAATGTTGGGGATATTGATACTCGATAATCCCTGTGTAAAGTTAAACAACTTTGTTTCCACTCGTTTAATAGGATACTTCGCTGTAGTGTTCAAGAGAGATTTTTCGATTTCCAAATGTCTCTGAGGTAGTAATTTCACTTTTCTAACATAGAGATAGGCTTCTAACAACTTGTAAACAGGTTCAGGACATACAGCCGTTGCAGCAGGTTTACTTTTTATTTTAAGAGCGAATTTAGGATTTGAACGGGTTAATCGAATTCTAGTATCTACAGCTGGTAGAATAAGTCTTTCTTGAGAGAAGATGTCACCGTTTAAACGTCCGTAGAATTCATAAGTGTTATTTATGACTTTAGCAGCTTTATCTATATGTGCAGCCTCATCTTTGAAACTATAAAAACCGCAAGACTGGAGATGAGACTGTTTAGCATCGTCGGAATAATTTAATAAATGTTCTATATAACTTCTATAAGGATAATTTGCAGCTGATGCACCTAATGAAGTTTCATTGAGATACACTTCAATCTGATTAAAACAGGTATACAGGAAATTGGATTCTGTGTATACTATGTGATCGTCAGATGATGGAAGGTCTGTACCATCGGGTTTCGTCAGTTTCGTCTTCAGATATAAAAACACGTTGGATGGATCTAAATACTGATCCGAAGTACCTGGTATATTGAACTCGAGAGGGACATCGGTGTTGGTAATTGAATGTATGGGGTTGATGCTGATGAAATTGGTTTCAGTTACACTAATCTGGGTGGGGTTCATCGAGAAGAGATCCAGTTCACTCTTGCAGCAGTCTGGACTAGAAGGATGGAGGAAATGCATCTTGTATGCGAGGGTGCTGACCGTATAATGAGTGGTTCGGTGGTTTAGCTTTTCTTATATTCGGTCACAATATGATGTTTATGTAAAAGATACCAGTTAGTAATTAAATAGCAAATACATCATTGCATTTTTTCTTTTGAGGTCTTTTAGTCTTAACCTTTTTCTTAACGCATATTTTCATACGTTTTTTACCTTGACCCGTCATTTTGCGTCTTATTTTTCGCTTTACATCATCCAACATCTCATCTGAAACATCTGTAATTCGCCTTTTTAGGGACGCGCGAGGGTTAGCTCCTGCTGCTATATCCTGTAACGTATGCATCCCTGTTCGTATAGCTTTTTTACCTATATATTCACCTCCTCTTCTAAATAGAGGCATTGCACTTCTCCATAATTTAGAGAAAAATCCACCCAGTCCATACCCTCTTTGTAATTTTGTTCCAACGAATACCCTATCGTTATACATTATTAACGGAGCTTCTATCAGGCACTATCTTTACACTGTGAGAGTAAGTTAATGAATGAATAAATATAACTAACTACATCACTTATATATAATCTTACACCTATCCTTATTTCTAGAAGGTTTTCTAACAGTATATATGGAAGATTTTCTACTCTGTTAAAAAAATAGTCCATCATGTTATAGTTAAAGTGTCTGTTTCTTTCTAATATGAACTTTACACAATAGTGTTCCGTCTGTGAATGGATACGGTCTACCTTCGACATCCTTTATATGCATTCGCACAGACCCTAAATGTGAACAACTGAGAGGTAAGTAATGAACATTAGGAAAAGATATAACCTTTCCTTTTTTAGGAAAATGAACCACCCTTAATAAGGGGGCTTTAGTATTCCCTACATACTGATGGTCAACTATATCTGTATAAACATATGCCATCCCTTGATCTTGTAACATCTCCGAAGGAATGCATATATAATTGAGAGATAAGTTTGAGTCATTAAGACTGTTATTCAGAGTAGGGGCAGGTTCATTATTTCCACTATGCCTATTTAGAACAGTAGAATGTTCTACTACAGCTTCGTGTTCATGCACACATTTCCGAAACCAATCTGAACGTTTAAGGATAAACACTTCAGGGTCTCTCAAATTCATTCCTGTTGTCGATCTTAAAGTGATTAATACCCTGTCTTCCCCGGGGTGGTTATTAATAATGTATATTAAATCTTTACATATCTTACTTACAGCAAACTGGGTGTTTAAATAGCTGTGGATGTCATGGATTGAACGGTAATATCCTCGTTTTAACACAAATTTTTCATAGAAATATTCCGAACCTTTAATTGTTGTACGTTTTAAATCGGATGTGTTTTTTTATTTTTAATATAGATTTAACATAATCTGCAACTCTATACACCATTATCCAATGACGTGCCTGAGGGAGATTTTCAATATTTGCATCTAATATCATTTCGCATAGTCCTACCTCATAGAGATCTCTGTTAAGTTGAATAGGGTTCATTAATTCGGTTGTAAAATCTGAAACTTTATTATCAGGATGTAGGTCCAAAGATGCCGAAGATGGCAGAGTTAAATAGAAATGATCTACACTCTCCATGATTACGATGACTAATGATTAATGTTTCGTGATTTCACTAGCTTTTATATATGAATTAAACTTGTTAGGATAACCTACCCATTTCACCAGATACTGTTTATTTTTACCTCTACCTTTTGAACCTAATATTTTTTCTATTTTATACATATTACACCCAGGATCGAATCGTATTTTCTGTATTTCTTGTTTATAAAATCCTCCTTTTATGGGTTCTCCATCTAAATCTTTAAGATAATATAATTTCAGTCCCTCATCCGGAAATTCACGAATAACATCCATTTTAAAAACTTCTCTAGACCACCCCGCTTCATATCCTTTTCTAAACCTGTCATCAGCTCTAGACACTCTTACATATTCATTCACGTTTATACAGGATTTATCTTTATTTTTTACATCTCTTGGGTTTTGTTGGATCACCGATGGTGTCTTCAGCATTTCTTTATAGTTCTATGAAAAGATCTATTGTAAGAATAAGCTAGGTCATCGAGTATGTCAATATATTTAAAAGTGTTCATCTTAGTAAAGTATCTATGCATTCGTTCTTTAATCGTACGCTGAACTCTTTCTACAATAGCAGCTTTATTTACCGAAAATATGTTAAAATATACTATATCGTATTCAGTAATAATTTCCTGAAACTCTCTACCTAGAAATTCGCTACCCCTATCCGTACAAATCAGTTTTGGATATCTATCATCATCCCTTATAATTTCTCTCACTGCAGCCGCCACTGTATCTGATTTTTTATCTTTTAAAGCTTTTAACCATAAGTATCTAGAGTATACGTCAATAGTAAAAAGTATATATTGAAACCCTTCATTATAAGAACTGTATTTAATCATTTCCGTTAAATCTAATTGCCAAACATTATCGATGTGATGGGCTATGGTTGTCCGGGTAGGGAATTTTCGACGGACAGGTTTATGTAAAGTAAAAGCATCTTCACCCTCTAAATATTCTTTCAACTCTTTTTTTCTCAGTGTTTGGAAACTTTGCAGCGAATCTAGTGAACCCTCCAAAACTATTTGGTTCTCTCAAGTTGAAGTAATACTTATCAACCTTCGCCTTCGCTTCCATGTTGTATATATATATATATAAATATATATATATATATATATAAAATATATATATATATATATATATATATATATATATATATATATATATATATATATATATATATATATATCATATATATATATATATATATATATATATATATATATATATATATATATATTTATTTAATCATGAACGTTTAAACCCAAAAACAAACAACTTATATATATATATATATATATATATATATATATATATATATATATATATATATATATATATATATATATATATATATATATATATATATATATATATATATATATATATATATATATATATATATATATATATATATGATAATACAAAATTACGAATTAATCCATTGAGGTTTACTGTATGGGATTTTTCTTATTCTTCCTCTGGTAACACGCTTAAATTTATCTGAAGCGTAAGAGGTACCTGACGGACTTGTATCTGGTCTAGGCATCTTGGGGATATTATCCAAGTCTGCTAATCTTTTTGTATTTAAGATTAAAGTTCGGGGGAAGTTAATAGTCTGAAGTTCTTGTTTGATGGTAGGCCATCCTGTAACAGCACCTTTCTTCCAATCACGTGAGAGATCTGCTATCAAGTCAACAATATTTGATCCTTTGACAATTTCATTATCGATAATGATTTGTCCTAATTCATTCCATGATAATTGATCTTTTAAAATATTATATAAAGCTAGACCAGCTTTGCGACCTCTATTTGGTAAGCTCTCTTCCAGGATATTTTTAAAAGGATCTTCGTTTTTCACATATTACCTCCGCAGGTGTTGTTGAATCATTCGAGCTTGACTTACTTAATGAGGCGTATAGATGTAAGTTTTTAAGATCTATTAATTTCTGTATGGCTTCTTGATATAAGGCACGTTTTTCATGAATGTTAATGTCTGAATTTAATATCCTAAGCACTTCTTTCTCATAATTGTTTATCTGTTCAACTTTGGGATCATGTAAACTTTGGGGTATAGGTTGCAGATATGGTCCTGAATCATTCTGGATATGAGGACTCTGGTGTTGTAATTGTTGATGAATTGCTGGAGAAGGTAACCCTTGTAAGTGCGGTTGTATAGGCTGTACTGTCTGAGGCTGTACTAGAGGTGACTGATTGGTTGTATGTTGATCAGAATGTGTAGTATTATTATACTTCATTTTCTCATACTCATTATATGGTAATACAGCCACCTTCTTCATTATTCTGATATCCACTTAGTTATTAAAGGAGCTATGACGGAAAAAAGTAACGGTAGGAACACTCCACCTCCTTTCTGAAGTAACTTCTTTTTACTTTTCAGATTTTTTATATTTAGAGAGAGTTTTTTAATGATGTTTCTATGGCGGCGAAGCTTCACCTTCTGAGGTTTGTTTAAAGGAACATTTCCTTTTATAAGATTTAAACAGACTTCGCATACACACTGGATGAATTTTTCATCATTGCAGATTAGTTTACGTTTTTCAGCTGTTTTCAGTTTTTTAAATTTTTTTATAAGAGGTAAATACTTAACAACTAGAGTACTCATTATTCAGGTATGAATACAGTTTCAATTTCGAAAGGCAAAATGTTAGTGCGGAGCAAAACTCTATACGTGTTTTTAGGATGAAGTTCACACATTAAATAACCATGAGGAACAGATGTAACTTCTTTATATACCTTTAAGAAGTCTTTACGCTGCGATGGAAACATTTGAGAGGCTAATACATTGATCTGATTCATGTCTCTTCTCTGACCAAAGAGTAGTAGATATTGGGTGTTTAAAGATATATCTCTCATATACTTATTCTGATAAAAAATGTTCTGGGTGATGAAAAATACAGAGATGTTTAAATGATGGGAAAATACAGTAAACGTTTCAGCTATTTCTTCATTTAACTTATGCATTAAATCATCTAATACAATGATTTTATGACCATTCACATTATCCAACGATTTGATGTCGTAGATTCCTTCATGAAACTGAATTACATCTTTATATTCTGCAAATTTTTCCTGATAAACACTGTAACACCATATTATTTTTACTGGTTCTTGTTCAAAAATTTCCATCTCTCTTAATATATTTAATAGCAGAAAGGTTTTCCCGCATCCTGTGGGGCCTGATACAAGACAAGTAGCAGGACTACGGAACATAAATTTACACACGTCCATACTCTTCAAATGTTCGATGTTTAATGTAAAGTCTTTATTGATATATATATATATATATATATATATATATATATATATATATATATATATATATATATATATATATATATATATATATATATATATATATATATATATATATATACTCTCTCTATGTTAAAGTTTAATGATTATTTTCACAGAATGTGTGTTTCGGATAGGACTTGAAACAGTAAAACCCTACAGTAAGACAATAAAACAGTAAAGACATAGCGCGTAGCCAGGGTGAAGGGAGGGGCCCTCTGGGGCTATTTGCGCTACTGCCTTATTGAGTTATAGCTTTAAGGTAGAAAAACATGTTTTTATTACAAAAATTTAACAGTGAACAAGGGTTTTGTATAAATAATAATAAAAAAAAAAAATTAAAAGTTTAAGTATAAAATAAAATAACTGTTTCATAGTACAGAAAACGGATTACTTGAAAAGAAAATACAAAGTAATGTAAACATTTTTATTAAAAAAAGTGTATATTAACGTTACAACTACGAAATATATTTAGCGTTCGCGCAGTAATATTGCGCCTGCGGGCGCTCGCGTCGTTTCCGGGCCGGGGGCGCGCCTGCGGGCGCGGGGCAACTTCGTGTGCCTTTATGTGATCGTTTAGAGAGTTGAAACCGTGATTCAGCATAATGCATCTTCCTCTTTTTCTTCTTTTTTCAGTAGAAAACCCCTGAAGAGGGGGTTCTCAGACTCATTTGAGAGTTTTGGGAACCTCAAAAATGAGATCTATGTTATTAAAAACATATATAAGTACACTAATATCAAGATGTTAAGTACATTTTTACTAATTCGGCACCGCACCGGCTCCACACCGGTGTCGGTACCTACACATACAATCACTCATTTGATCCGCCATGCGAGACCTTCTTCTTTTTCCTTCTTCTTCTTTTCCTACATTCATCTTCTTTCGTCTTCTTCTTCTAAGCTTTTCTTCTTTTTTCAGGGGGGACCACCCTTCGAGAGGGGGGTCTCAAACTCATTTTGGGGTTCTGAAACCCTCAAAAATGAATTCTACACCGTTGAAAACATAAATGTAGACACCTCATTTGTTCTGTATGTAGCTGGAGCCTGAATTCCATTCTGGCACCGCAACCATCAGCTCCGGCTCCGGCCCATATGGTTCGCCAAATAATTTAACATAGCCATTCTATTTCATTTATTCTCTTCTATACACTCACCAAATTTTAGCTTTCTAAGTCCATTTTTAAAAATTTAAGGGGCGGGGGCCCCACCCCCCTTTGACGTAGCGACCTGAAACATTGGATACAACAATGTTGCAACATATAAGGAAGACATACCAAGTTTGAAGAAGATACGATAACTCTAACACCTCTTTTGCTAAGATATGTCATTTTGTCTCATTTCTTGACCCATAAATGACCCCCGGCTGGGGCCCTGGGGACTATGGCGTTCGGGAAAGTAACTACGGGAATCTTATTTTTGAGACATTCTACCCCTGTTTGACACCCGTCATGATAGGTTTTTGACGAAGGGTACGCCATCTACGAAAAACGCATGTTGGTGCGTTCTAAAACCGCAACGGCTGAAACGTCATGCTCGGCAATAGCGGCAATCGACTCGGCATACCTCAAAACATACTAGACAACACCGAGCTCGGCTTCATAGCTCAAGAAACAAAAAAATGTTAGGAAAGGGGGGTAGGGTAATATCTAATACTAACTCTTGTTAGGAGTGAATCGATTCCGTCGTAAACCACAGGAATCGATTCATCAGTGTCGAATATGTACTAATCGATACAAATATCGGAAATATTCAGGCATATACGATATATCGCACTAGAAGGGTTAGAAAGGGGGGTGGGGGATACTAACTCATAGAAGGAACCAACCTAGCACCTTCTAATATACACCAATCGACTCCCCGTACCCAATAACCTAGGGGTAGGCACTAATACCGGGTGTATTCGATGACGTAGGACATGTCATGCTAGAAAAGGCTAGAAAAGGGGGGTAGGGTAATAACTCATAGAAGGAAGCATCCTAGCACCTTCTAATATACACCAATCGACTCCCCGTACCCAATAACCTAGGAATAGACACTAAGACCGGTGTATTCTACAATATAGGTCGGCACGTGCTAGAAGCTAGAATATATAGCCTATATCATATAGCCTATAGCCTATATCCTATAACCTATAGCCTATATCCTATAGGATATAGCCTATAGCCTATAGGAACATGTGACCTTTTCTCGGTCGGCGGCACCCTTTGAAGTCTCTCTGTTCTACGCTCTGTTATCAGTTTTGTGGTTTGTGGTTAGATAAGACAGGTCCCAATCCTGTTGTATACTACTGCACGGTAGACCGCCCGCGGACTATCGCGGGCACCCGGCAACACCGGTACCTACAAATAAAATCAATTCTTCTTTTTTCGTACAACATTTAAGGAACTCAACCTTAGCGTAGGTAAGTGACTGAGGTTAAATATTTAGGATATATGTTGGATGAAAAGGGAACGGATGATGCAGAGTGTAGTAGGAAAGTTGTGAATGACAGGAAGGTGACTGGTGCAATTAAATCGTTGGTGTATGTAAAGGGACTAAGTCTTGAGTGAGCTAGGGTCTTACATGAGGGTATGTTGTTACCTGTGTTAATACATAGTAGTGAGACTATGGTCCGGAATAAGAGGTATAAATCTAAAGTACAATTTCAGATGGACAATCTTAGGGGTGTTAGACGTGAGAAGAATTGATAAAATGAGGAATTAACGTATTAGAGAGTTGTGTGGTTTGAAGAAAGGGGCAAATGAGAGAATAAATGAAAGTACGTTGAGATGGTTTGGTCATGTGGAAAGGATGGATGATAGTCAGTTGGTTAAACGGATATATAGTGGTGTGTGTGCTGGGAATCGACCGGCTGGAAGACCGAAGAAAAAGTGGATTGAGTCAATAAAGGAATGCCTGGAGGAGAGAAATGTGAGTTTGGCAGAGGCGAGAAGAAAGGTGCATAACAGGAGTGAATGGCGGGGTTTTCTGAGGGAGGTATGATTGTAGCCTACCTGGGCCAAGGGATGAACCCCACATTGACGAGATGCCATAGTGAGGGGTCCGTCGCTGTTCCGTGAAACTCTAGGGTGGATTATCTGACTGCGACGAGTTCTCACTAAAAGATATAAGGGGGGCGGTAAGGCTGGGCTTTCTTTTCGACTTGCTTCATATTCTTCTACTACTTTTCTGTTTCCGGTGCATGTTACGCACCTTACCCCCAGTTGGGGAGATAAGGTGGGTGATGATGTATATATATATATATATATATATATATATATATATATATATATATATATATATATATATATATATATATATATATATATATATAATATTTATATAATATAGATTATATATATATATATATATATATATATATATATATATGCAAGTTTTCATAAAGTACTTGTACTTGATACCATGTACTTGTACTTGTACTTGAACAAATTCTAGAGTACTTGTACTTGAACAATTCTAGAGTACTTGTACTTGACAAAATGTACTTGAATACAACCCTGATTTATATATATATATATATATATATATATATATATATATATATATATATATATATATATATATATATATATATATATATATATATATATATATATATATATATATATATATATAATATTCAGACAAGGTAATATAGCTCGCTTGTTCCTTGTCAGTCACAAGTTGAAAATATTTCAAAGATAATTGAAATGCATAGTACAACTATTTATTATTATTATTATTATTATTATTATTATTATTATTATTATTATTATTATTATTATTTTTATTATTATTATTATTATTATTATTACTTGTAATAGTAGAAGTATTATGTAATAAATTAGCAGCAGTTGTTGATTTGCTGCTGATGGAGATGGACAATATTAGCAGTCATGGTAGTATTTTTAGTAGTATCATAATTAGAAAGCGCTCTAGTAGTAGTAGTAGTAGTAGTAGTAGTAGTAGTAGTAGTAGTAGTAGTAGTAGTAGTAGTAATAGTAGTAGTAGTAGTTCTATTTTAAAATCCGAAATTTTTAATCTTATTTTTTATATATTATTTTGGGGTATAGTTACGCAAAAAGGAACGAGTCTTTATTTTAATGTAATGGGATGATTCCTTTCTGCATAACTACGTCCATTTAAAGAGAAAGAGAGAGAGAGAGAGAGAGAGAGAGAGAGAGAGAGAGAGAGAGAGAGAGAGAGAGAGAGAGAGAGAGACTGCGAACATTCATCCATAAAAAACATCAAGTAGATTTACTTTCGAAAACTTCCAAAAGTTTTAATGGTCGAAATTTCACCCCTGCCTTAGGGCTAATAGGAGAGAAGGGTTTATGAGTATCTAAACTAAAACCCCTTTTTTATAGTTTCTTAGATAAGAGTTGCCAAAAGTTGCCAAAGGAGTTGCCAAAAGCGTTGCCACAGAGTATCAAAAGCTCAAAAATACCAGATTTCCATAAGGCCGTTTCCTGTCTCTCATAATATTATAAGATGAAAATTTACCGTCAATACAACATGAATGATAATTATCTATCAATTTGCTAATTAACTTATTTCTTACTAATTATCGGTTTACTAATTTAATAGGTTTACATGATTAATACTATTTTTTATTTTTATTTTTTTTTTTTTTTTTTGTTTCTTATTCTAGTTCTGAGATGAAATTTGGAGGTTTCATGTGATAATGAACTTTAGAGGAACTAAATTTAACATGATAATAGTTGAGTTTAGCATAATTTAAAAAAATCGATATTTTTTAAAACTAATCGATATTTTCAAATGGGCATAAAGCAACTCTGCCACATGTTGTTAATAAAAAATTGCCAAAATTACTATATATTTATAAGAAACGTTATTCGGTGTTTTCATATGTTTTCTTTTTAAGTTCGAAAAATAAGTAAGGTTATGATAAGTTTTGTTAAGTATACACAGATATTCTGTGTATACCTAGCAAAATTTATAACCTAACCTTAATGGGTCCTAAACAGAATATAAACTTTAAAAAAAAATTAATTCGGTAGAGTGAATATATTTAAATATAAGATATATTTGGCAGCGGTTTTTTAGTCCTCTTACATGGGGACGAAAGATATTTAATAAAACGATTATCGGAAAAAAATATCGATATTTCGTCAGATTACGCTAATATCAACTTTATCTTTAATATTATTAGAATTGATAAATTCAACATAACTTACTGAAGAAACGTGAATAATGAATGAAGTTTTTCTTCATATAAACTTTCTCAAATAATTCACGAGCGCCCTTCGATTCAACCAAGTCAGCAATAAAATTAATTATAATGAATATTGATGAAAATATATTTTAATATTTAAATATAAAATTCTGTTCTTTAACCTAGATTTTCAAGGTTAAAACATTAATTTCGAAGAAAATTTAAATTTTTAATGTCAAAATTTTAATTTAATCAAAAAAAGAAAAAAAATCATTTTCAAATGTAAATTTTAAATGTCAAAATTTTAATTTAATAAAAAAAAAAAAAAAATTTAATAAAATCATTATCAAATCAATGCAAGGTTCAGTACTTCAATTTATTCAGGTAAAAAAGTTTCAGGAACAAATCATGATTAAAACGAAATTAATTCGAGTCATTTCATATTTTTTAATAATAATAATAATAATAATAATAATAATAATAATAATAATAATAATAATAATAATAATAATAATAATAATAATAATAATAATAATAATAATAATAATAATAATAATAATAATAATAATAATAATAACCGCTTCAACGAGATCTAAGACATATTATTATTATTATTATTATTATTATTATTATTATTATTATCATTATCATTATCATTATCATTATCATTATCATTATCATTATCATTATCATTATTATTATTATTATTATTATTATAGATAAATTATTTTGTTATTATAATTAATTGCTATAATGAAGTTGTAAAATATTAGACTATGTAAATAATGTAATTTTTCTTCTCTGAATAAAGATTTTGAAATTGAAATTATTATTATTATTATTATTATTATTATTATTATTATTATTATTATTATTATTATTATTATTATTATTATTATTATTATTATTATTATTATTATTATTATTATTATTACTCAAAATAATAGATTTCTCGAAATCTGAAAACTACATGTTTTATTGAAATATTTTCAAAACGGATTGTCGATATCTTCAAATATCTAAAACAAAATAAAGTTTATATATATATATATATATATATATATATATATATATATATATATATATATATATATATATATATATATATATATATATATATATATATATATATATATATATATATATATATATATATATATATATATATATATATATATATAATTATCTTCCTAATAATAAATAGAGGTGTATTAATTAGTTGACAAGTTTTATCAAAGAGAAAGAAAATTGGTTAAGTACTTTTACAAATCATAGTTGAAAAATAAATTATAAAAGGAAAATAAATTCTAATAAGAAATCCAGAAAATATTAACATGAAAGCCTGGTATATATATGATATAACAAGGTACTATTATTTAGTTATAGGTTAATGTATTACCATTACCCAAGGGAGGAGACTTATTAAAGGGAGAAGTACGGAATGGAAAAAAATCACACTCGGCTTAAAGCAATCTCCTTTAAAGAGACGAAGTTTACATAGGGTAAGATAAATAGATGTCGAAGAATTCCACAGCACTAAAGTAGCTGGAAAGAAGATACCACAAAGAACTAGTGTGGAATTTCAAATTCACATACAAAATTTGTTTGCAGATGTTCCGTTACTGGGTTTGTGAGTCAAAAAGTGGTCAACTGTAAGTGGCTAACTCATTTGAGCACTTTCCATTGTTGCCTCTATAGAGAAGATATTTAGTGCCAACATCACATCGTAAAGGTAAAGAACAAAAGAAAGTTATAAAAAGTAGTTTACAGGACTTTTTGCTATCAAATCAACCCTCTCTGCAAGAAAGGTGTAACTGATATATCCAGAGATATGGGAGCAGTGCTAGGATAGAATGTTGAAAAAGATTTTTGTATATTTGAAATAACTGTCTTGGAAACCGCTTTAAACCCATTGCTATTTCCTATTAGTTGTTGCTTGTGTTGGCAACAAGGTTCTTTATATGGTCATCAGAATAAGCGATAGTTTCGACGAAAAGGCTTGAAAACTGAGAAATATTTTCAAAATGAACATGTGCAAAAGTTAAGTTTTTTAGAGGATCATTATTGAAACTGAGATCAAAGTTGTCAAAAGTTGTCAATAGAGAGAAGGACTAGTTGCAGAGCAAAAGTCAAGTATGTTCAAGAATTGATTAAGACTACAAGGAATGTGTTTTTGGTTCCTTAATCAACTTACCTAAATCGAGATAGCACTCTTCAAAGATCGATGAAATCTTTCGATTAGGCCATTTCCTGAAGGGTGGTAAGCGCTTGTCCGGAGTCTGTGAAATCCAATCAAATTTGAAGATTCGGTGAAAAATTTTCTTTCAAACTGTGGTCCTCTATCTGAGATTACATAGAGAGGAATTCCAAATCTTGATATCCATTGCATGAAAGCAAATGCGAAAGATTTTGAAGTCGTATTCATTAGAGGAATTGGTTCTGCCCACTTAGTGTTTTTGTCGATGCAGGTGAGAAGATATCTGAAGACTAGAGCTGAAGAATCGGTAAAAGAAGATGTAGGTAATGGTCCCACAATGTTGATATGTACAGTTTCAAAACGCTGCGACGGGGTTTCCATGGGAGCAATATGTGGTTTAGTATGGCATTGAATATTGATAATTGGCATTGTTGACAGGCTCGAACCAAAATTTTGATGTCACGATCACGATATATATATATATATATATATATATATATATATATATATATATATATATATATATATATATATATATATATATATATATATATATATATATATATATATATATATATATATATATATATATATATATATATATATATATATATATATATATAATGGTTTAAAATCTTATTATAAAGGGATTTCCGATAAATAAAATGTCTGAGCCATTTATAGCGGTTAATGGTTTAAAAAAAGGATGATGAACAAAAAGAAAAAGAAGAAAAAAAGAAAATCTCAAACATGAAAGAAAATATCAGATAATAATAATAAGGATAAAACTAATAGGATTAAATTTAACAAATATGACTGCAATCTATTCAACGAACTTGAGTTATTGTGTCACAGGGAATTTATATATATATATATATATATATATATATATATATATATATATATATATATATATATATATATATATATATATATATATATATATATATATATATATATATATATATATATATATATATATATATATATATATATATATATATATATATATATATATATATATATATATATATATATATATATATATATATATATATATATATATATATATATATATATATATATATATATATATATATATATATATATATATATATATATATATATATATATATATATATATATATATATATATATATATATATAATGGAAATATTTAGTTTTAATATATATATATATATATATATATATATATATATATATATTATTATTATTATTATTATTTTACAAACACTTAATCCCGCTTAAGCGGGGTAGTGGTACGTGCAGCTTCCCTAATTCATATTTACCTTCATCTCGCCCCCACCCACCTCCTCCATTCCATTCTATCTCTCGCCAACACCCTACCTTCCTCCACCCTCATCCCTCTCTCTTCCAGCATTTCCTTTATTCCATCCATCCACCTTCTTCTTGGTCTCCCCCTTCCTCTCCTTCCTATCCCCTCCGCCTCCCAAACTCTCCTAACCACCCTCTGCTCCTCCATTCTCTCCAGATGTCCAAACCATCTTAACATTCCCTACTCCGCTCTTCTCACCAAACCATTCTTCCAATCACATCTCTCTTTTATTACCCTATTCCTAATCCTCTCTCTTTTACTAACCCCACATACCGCTCTCAACCCTTTCATCTCAAACACTTCCAACTTCTTCCTGGACCTAGCATTCAACCCCCATGTTTCACACCCATATAGTACCGCTGGAACACATATTTTTTCAAACATACTTATCTTAAGTTTATGTGATAAATCCCCCCTTTCCATAATTCCCTCAGACCACTCAATGCTCTCATTCCTTCTCCTACTCTGTGATCTATCTCTTCCTTCATCCCTCCTTCCTTACCCAAATCCATCCCTAAATATCTGAAAACCTTTACTTCTTCTAATACTACACCTCCTACTCTAATCTCTAACCCCATCCCCTCATCTGTTTCCTCCTCCTCAAACACTAACACTTTACTCTTACCTGGATTTATCTTAAGACCCTTTTGTCCACACACTCTCTCAAACTCCTTCACCAAATACTACAGCCCTTCTGAATTCTTCGCCACTAAGGCAGTATCATCCGCAAATAGTATCATGTTCACTTCCCATCTATCACCCTATCCATCAATTCCACCCTCTCCCCTCCCACTCACATCATTCCTCTGCAAATTGAAAACACGGTGACATTACATCCCTGTCTCAACCCTCTCTCTACCCCAAACATCTCACTCTCCCCTCCTAATACTCTCACACACATTCTGCTATTCCTATAAAAGGCCCTAATACCTTTACCTAATTTACCCCCTACTCCATATTCCTCCAGCACCTTCCATAATTCCCCCCTCTTCACTCTATCATATGCTTTCTCCAGATCTAAAAAACACCCATACACTTTCCCTTTCCTTTCTATACCTTTCTCCACAAGCATCTTCATTGTAAATACTTGATCCACACACCCCCTTCCCACCCTAAATCCTCCTTGTTCTTCCCCCATTCTCTCCTCCGTTAAATCTCTCACCCTCTCAATTAGTATTCTCCCATACACTTTCCCTACTACACTCAAAAGACAAATACCTCTATAATTCCCACACTCCATCCTATCCCCTTTCCCTTTATACAGGGGAACCAAACAACCATCCTCCCAATCCTCTGGTACCTCTCCCCACCTCCAACATAAGTTATATAACCTATACAGCCATTCCTCCACCCCTCTGCCTCCCATCTGTAACATTTCCATACTCACACCATCTAGACCTGTGGACTTTCCTTTTTTTTCCTTTAGTTAACGCCCTAATAATTTCTTCCATTTGTATTTCCATATCCCCTTCCTGCCCCACTTCCCCCCCATCCTCACCTCTTGTAAATCCTCCTCATCTCTCCCACCCATTTCATTCAATAATCCTCTAAAATATTCCCCCCATCTTTTCCTCACCCTATCCTCCCCTCCTATCCATTCCCCTTCCCCTCCCTTAACCCTCTCCCCTAACCCCTCCATCTTCTTCCTTTTTTTATTTACTTCTTTCCAGAATATCTTGCTCCCTGATTCAAAATTTTCTGTCACTTTTCTACACCATTCATTATTTGCATTTCTCTTCGCCCTCTCCACTGCCCTCTTTGCTTCCACTCTAACCCTTCTATATTCCTCCCAGCTTTCCCTTCTCCTATTCCCCAACCATTTCACATAAACCTCTTTTTTCTTTTTCACCAACTCTTTCACCTCCTCACTCCACCATTCACTTCCTTTCCTTCTACTTGCTCCCCCTTTTTACTCCACATATCCTTCTGGCCTCTTCACAAATTGTCTCTTTAAATCTCATCCACTCCTCCTCCACTTCCCTAATTTCCGTCCCTCTCACGTCCCTCCACCTATCCTCCATACCCCTCCTAAACTCCCTCTTACACATTGCCTCATCTAATTTTTCCACCTTTATGACTTCTATTCTCCTCTTTTTTTCTCTTTCCCTAACCGTTACCTCTCCCCCTACCCTTAACCTAGCAACCACCAAATAGTGATCAGATAACCCCTACCTGCCCCTCTGAATACATTTACATCTAGTAATCTGCCCCTATCCTTTCTATTTATACACACATAATCCAATATCGCCCTCCCCCCGTTATCTCACTCTTCCATGTATACTTATGATTTTCACTTTTCTTGAACCAAGTATTCCCAACTATCATTCTTCTATCAACACACAATTCTAACAGACTTTCTCCATTATCATTCCTTTCCCCTACCCCAAATGGACCTATAATTCTCCCCATCTCCTCTCTTCCCACTCCTGCATTCAAATCTCCTAATAAACAAATTTTATCATTAACCCCGAAACTTTCCCAACATTCATTCAACTCACTCCAAAATCTTTCTCTCTCCTCCTCCCTCGCTCCATTTACTGGTGCATACGCGCATATAAAAACCCACATTTCCCCCCCAAATTTCATTTTAACCCACATTATTCTCGAACTCACCTATTTGCACATTTTTACCTTATCCCACTCTTTCCTCATAACTATTCCTACCCCTTCCCTCGCCCTCACTCTCTCGTTCACCCCCGAAATCATACCCTTAAATTTTCCAAAGTCCATCTCCTTCTATCCTTTCAGCTTTGTTTCTGTCAACCCTAGCACATCCAACCTTTTTTCTTCGAACATTAACCCTACTTCTTCTTCTATATATATATATATATATATATATATATATATATATATATATATATATATATATATATATATATATATATATATATATATATATATATATATATATATATATATATATATATATATATATATATGATAATTCAAATAATACTATTTTTATAGCTATTATTAGTATTAGTATTAGTATTAGTATTAGTATTAGTATTAGTATTAATATTAGTATTATCATTACTATTATTATTATTATTATTATTATTATTATTATTATTATTATTATTATTATTATTATTATTATTATTATTATTGTTAATAAAATAGATATTATTATTATTATTATTATTATTATTATTATTATTATTATTATTATTATTATTATTATTATTATTATTATTATAATACGACCGGATATGAAGTAATGAGTAACGGGCTGACCTTAAAGAGTAACTTTCTTTTGGAGTAAAATTTGGGGACAAAGATAAGGTATGGGTAACTCACATTTGTTGTAAAACTTGGATAACATTTGTTAACATGTGTTAACAAATGTGTTTCGCTGTTCCGATGTGTTAACAAATGTGTTAAAATGTGCTAACAAATGTGTTTCGCTGTTCCGATGTGTTAACAAATGTGTTAAAATGTGCTAACAAATGTGTTTCCCTGTTCCGATGGATTGGAGAGAACCAAAGGACCATCTCACAGATTGTTATTTTCGTCACACCAATATAGGATATCGTGAATTATCCCAATTTACCGTCAGCTATAAGGCCTATCGCGCATAATGACCAGCTTCCTGTTTCTAATCCACCAATATCTTGGACTTTGGATGAAGAAGAACTTGTGTTTAATCTTGATGAAGATTTACAGGCTGCACAGCAGATAGACAATGATCAATTGTTAGAAGAATCAGGACGTTCAACAGAGGCGCATCTTATTTCCCAGGGTGAGTTTAATGACCTCATTCGAGATTTAAATTTATCAATATCTCAGTCAGAACTTTTAGCATCCCGATTAAAAGGATGGAATGTACTAGAAAAAGATGCACGAATCACTTGCTTCCAAAAACGTCACGTAGGACTAACAATTTTTTTTTCTCAAGAAGGGGATTTAGTCTATCGCTCGGATATTACAGGATTGTTTGATGCTTTAGGTCAGAAACATGATCCAAGCAATTGGTGCCTATTCATTGACTCGTCTAAAGAAAAAGTTTTAGAAGCTGTTTTGCCTAAATATACTATAACGTATGCCGTTAACATTATTGTGACTACCTGTGACATATTTTAAGACTTAAAGTTATAGCTCATTTACTAGGGCTTCAGCTAGGCTAAATGAAACTCTGCTGTTATTTGTGAAGGATAGCCTGGCACGAGACCGTGATTATATACAGGAAGAATAGACACTGCGTGAAGTGCTAACTCTGGGAGTGAAAAACGTTACCAACGAACTACTGCATGGGTGATCCAACGTTGCATATTAAATCTGGCCTAATGAAAATTTTTTTGTAAAGCTATGGATCAGAAAAGATAGGCTTTTTGTATTTAAAGCAGAAATTTCCTTGAAGCTTGGGCGATGCCAGGTAAAAATGTATCAGTGGGCCCCTCAAATTAGGGAAGTAATGAAAGATGGAAATTTTGATAACATGTTAACTGAAGTGGAACTAAGAACTTGGAAAGCTCTAAAAGATGTTATTAAAATTTTTCTTAGAAATAATAAATCTGAAAATTACAAAGACATTGCAAGTGAACTACTGACTGCAAACAAGATGGGATGTAACATGTCGTAAAGATTCACTTCCTTGATTTCACATCGAAACTTTCAGTCAAATATGTTTGCTATAAGTGATGAACATGGAGAACGATCCCACTAACGATCCTTGAGAAGCAATACACTCGTAAATAGAAATGAATATCCCTGTGGATTACATTTGGCAATTAATAAGGGATGTTCCAGAAGAAAAATATAGCCGTAAATCATCAACTACAACATTTTGAGGTAAGATTTAACCTCATTAATAAGTAATAATAAACAAATATATTTATACATTTTGATACGTGTCGATAACTTGTCGTAACCAAAATACTATGGGAGAGAGAGAGAGAGAGAGAGAGAGAGAGAGAGAGAGAGAGAGAGAGAGAGAGAGAGAGAGAGAGAGAGAGAGAGAGAGAGAGAGAGAGAGAGAGAGAGAGAGAGAGAATCCAAGGTCATTTTATTATTATTCATCATATTTTGGATAAGAACCTTTATTTTATATATGCACGAAAAACACATTATTATTATTATTATTATTATTATTATTATTATTATTATTATTATTATTATTATTATTATTATTATTATTATTATTATTATTATTATTATTATTATTCGTGATTAACAATAAAGTGTTAGATATTTTTCAGATTTTTTTTTTAAATGTATTCTATAGCTTTATTTTGACGTTTTTTCTTCTTCTTCTTCTTTTTATTTCAATTTTTAATTATTTTTATTTCATCGCTTTTAAATATTAAAAAAAAAAATTATTCTTTTAATTTTTTTAATCTTCATCATTTGAAGACCTAAAAATGTTACATTTACAAAAAAAAAATTATAATTTTAATAATTTACTTTTCTAATTATTAAATGATATTTTTTTGAAATTAAAAATTTTAATTTTTAAATTATAATTAATTTTTTTAAATTAATAAAATTTAACGATTATAATAATTTAATTTATTATATATTTCAATTAAATGAAATTTTAAAAATATTAATAAGTTTATTTCAATACTTCCTTTCATATAGAGCTTCTGTTATTTTGATATTTTCTTTTTATAATTAGATGACGAAAATAATAATAATATTATTATTATTATTATTATTATTATTATTATTATTATTATTATTATTATTATTATTATTATTATTATTATTATTATTATTATTATTATTATTATTATTAGTAGTAGTAGTAGTAGTAGTAGTAGTAGTAGTAGTAGTAGTAGTAGTAGTAGTAGTAGTAGTAGTAGTAGTAGTAGTAGTAGTAGTACACTTGGGAACAAATTTCAATTTTTGTTTATTGAATTAGATTTGACAATGAATTATAGGTAATTGTGTGCTGAGCACAAAATTTCGCTCGGTTTTGCTTTATCAGGTCCTGATTTTGCTCCAACACCCTTCCATCTCCATCGTATTCATAAAAAAATATTTGTTTAATACTCACAAAGTCTTTTTGCAGTTACCCATATGAAACTAGGTTAGTATCTAGATATTTGTACCTATTATTATTATAGTATTGCCGTATTATGTCTATTTTTTTTATGGAACACCCTAAAAAATATTTTTAATTGTAGATTTTTTAACCCATTTTAATATTATCTAAGTAAGTTATAAATCTCATTGGATTCTAGAATTTTCTCGAGCATTTTGTGGAATATTTTAGAGCGACAAATAAAATATATATGAAAACGACTCGTTTCCAGAGTTAATCAGTCAAATTCCATTCAGTCAGTCAGTCAGTCGAGTTCGTTAATTAAGTTTGGACAATAACACAATTTTGAATTAGCACATGATTTATTGAGTAAATTTGTCATCGTGATTTAATAGCTTTGATTTTATTTGACGTAATTTTTATTGTACATACTCATTCGTGTTTCTAGAATAGTTTCATAAATTATAAATACCAATTTCATAAGTACCTATTTAAGGTAATTTTTGTTTATATTTCAGAAGGCTTTATGTACCAACAAATTGGCAGAACAATCAAACAATTTGCCATCAAGCACTAGAAAGTTCAAATGCAAAAACAATCTTGTTTCCTTCTGTTATATATTTATAAATTTTGCACTTCCACATCAACGAGCATATATATAACTGACTTCGTAAAGAGAGCTTACACAGCCTATTTTGGCATAAAACTTGGGGACCAAGATAAATCTTGGACTTCACATAAAGCCTGCACTTTATTGGACAAAGGATTCGGACTTGAAAATGCCATTTGAAGTTCCGATGGTAAGTTTATGATTTTACAAAACACAAATATACTGTAACTAACCTAAATGTTACTGTAACTTAGGTACATAAGCAAAAATTTATAGGAAATTTTTATAAGAATTTCAAAAATTGCATAAGGTTGAGACACAGAAATGTTAACTCTTTGGGCGAAAACTTTAGAAAAAAATCATAGAAACAAGTCTCTCGTCGCTTTTGTTGACGCTTTTGTTAACGCTTTATAATTTTTTTTGTTTCCGGTGTGGCGAGAGTCTACAAACCACGAGACCGATTGATACTTTTGCTTTGTAAAGACTTCGGTTTTCATCAAGAAAAATAAACATTGTATCGAATACCAAAATTTCGACACCGCGACCCGACCAGTGCTACATTCAAATGAGATTCTCATTGCAAAATATAAAAGAGTTTTTCAACACAAGAATTAGATGAAGATGTTCAAGAAGATATTTTTTACGCACTTTGAGCTGACAGACACCGATTTAAACCCAGTGTATTTGAAAGTCAAAACGATCGGCAACACTTTAACCAGGCTGAGGTGAATGATCTTATAAGACACCTAAATTTGAGAAAAAAGACTGTGGAAATTTAAGCTTCAAAGACTTAAAAAGAAAAACGTGCTTACTTCAAAAACATATATTTCATTTTACAGAAAAAGAGAAGAAGAACTTCTCAAATATTTTAGAACAGAAGATAGTTTAGTGTATTGCTGTAACATACCTGATTTGTTAAAGGAGATGGGGTTAAGTCTTACAACACAAATGATAGGAGTTTTTTTCCGAAAAGAAGTCTTAAGCGTGAGAGTTGTTGCATTATGGCAATCTATACGGTTCGATACCGATTGTGCAGTCAACGACATTAAAAGAAAAGCATGAACATATAAAAAAGGTTTAAAATCTTATTAAATATAGGAACCAAAAGTGGATCATATGTGTTTACTTAAAAATGGTTAATTTTCTGCTAGGACAGCAAGGATCTCTGCTTCCTTTGCTTATGGGGCGGCAGAGTCAAGGTGGAACATTATTTTCAAGTAAATCTGATCAGCACGAACATGACTTACCGTCGGAGAAAAAATGTTATTAATCTACCTTTAGTGAGCAGAGATAAAATTGTATTTCTTTCTCTGCATTTCACATTAGACCTCATTAAACAATATGTAAAAGCTTTAGATACGAACGACGAGTGTTTTAAATACATAATTTCAAAATTACCAAGTTTAAGTTAAGAAAAAAGAAAGGTGGAAATATTTTAGGGCCCGCAAATAAGAACATTATTTAACTAAAGATAGCAATTTCCCTAAAGTCATGAATGAAAGCGAAAAAATTCCCGGTTCTCATTAATGGACTTGGTAGAAAACCTTTTAGGCAATTTTAGGGTAGATAACTACGAAGAAATCGTAAAAAAAAGAGACTACAAAGAGTTAGGCTGCATTGGATACATAAAAATGCTTGTTTTAAATAGATATCTTGATGAATTTTCAAATAATTTAGGTGATGTAAGTGACTAACAAGGGGAGAAATTTCACCAAGATATCAAAGTTTAGGTTCCAAGGTCCGACTCCCAAGGTCGGTGGGATTCAAACATGGTGGCTGATTACTGCTGGTGCTTGAAAAGAGACCTGTCATCAACAAGAAAATATTCTCGCTAGTAAGTCTTATAATAGAAAATTTTTGCCGCAGATTCTTTTTTAAGTCATTTCTTTCGTTATAATGTAATTATACTGTAGTTTGAACTGTTTGTATTTATGAAACTTGAATAAATTTCTTAACACATGACTTACTTTTTTTGGCCTAATTTGAAAAATCTTTAAAATGGCCAATAGGCTGCTGACAAGAATCTGGATCCGATAGAGTCAAACCGAGTTGAAATTCGTACTCAGCGTAGTCAAATCCATTACAATTATGTGTCAGATATCATTCAATAAAATACATATTATTATTATTATTATTATTATTATTATTATTATTATTATTATTATTATTATTATTATTATTATTATTATTATTATTATTATTATTATTATTATTATTATTATTATTATTATTATTATTATTATTATTATTATTATTATTAGCGTATCAATAGACGCTCAACATTTCTTACATTTAGAAAATCATTAAATTTAACTCCGCCCCCCCCCCTAAATATTTTTGATTAATTTTATTTATATAATAAATATAATTTAACCATAAAGTACTCTCCACAATTAAATAAACTATAAATTAACTATTTTAAATGATAATTAACCAATTTAACTGTGGTTAGCCAAGGTTAAAACGCCGTAAAGAATAATTAACTAAAATTTCACTCTACTTTATTCTGTTTTATTCTGTTTTAACGACTATTAAAAGACGATTAATTAAGGTTATTAGATTAATTAAGATTAAATAATAGTTTAATTAGGTTAATTAATCTCAATTAGGTATGTTTCTGAAGCAGAAAATAAAGTTGAAATATTAGAACAGAAGATGAAGATTTTATATTATATATATATATATATTATTATTTATATCTAATATACCATTATATATATATATATATATAGATATATATATTATATATATATATATATATTATATATATATATATTATATATTATATATATATATATATATATATATATATATTAGACTGCTCTACTCTCGTAAGAGACAGATCATATTTTGTTGGACCCCCTCTCACGAAGGGGTATTTGGCAGAGAGGTCGTTGACAGAGGGGCCAAAATGGTCACTTCTTATTTTCGGAGATGTTCTTTGTGCCTCCCGGATACCATTAGAAGGGGTTGCCTCCCATCAACTGATTATTGTTCTGCTCTCTGACAAGGCTTCCAGTCTTGTTGGCAGGAGTGCTGGGCGAGTGATCGACGAGGGACGAAGCTTAGAAGTGTGAAGCCGAACATTGGTGAGTGGTCTTCCTACCACCGATGAGGGCACTTGCATGAAGTGATACTTGCGCACCTCCGTACGGGCGACAAAAATATCACACAGCCGCTGCATGCCGCGGGAGCCTCCTCTCATCTGCAAATTTTGCCGTCGCCATGCCCCACAGTCTGTTCACCATATCTTCATTGGCTGTCGTCATTTTCCTACTTTACGATTCATAATACCTTCTAGAAGGTTGTCCCATATTTTGTCTGAATCTTCCCACTTTAACAGTAACTCTATTTTCTGTTATCCCCAAGAATTGAATATTCTCCATAACATATGATTTTGTTATGTAATATAAGGACTATTTATAATGTAAGGATATCTTTTTATTTACCTTTTTATTTATTTGTGACTGAATATTCATTTCACCATCCAAATTTTCTTTGACATTTAAAATGAACCAGGACTCACCCATGGAGTTGATAGTTCAACCCAGTATGACCGCTTCCCTGTGGGCCGTGGTGGGTCCTGTACATCAAATCATATATATATATATATATATATATATATAATATATATATATATATATAGTATAGATATTAATGTGTGTGTATATTGTGTGTGTGTGTGTGTGTGTGGTGTGTGTGGTGTGTGTAATTTTGATTTCAATTGGGAAAATGAATTTATTAGATTAAATAAATCACTGAAATTTATCTACTGTTCCAAATAAATTGCTACAACTTTTTATTTACTGAGACAATTTATTTTTATAATAATAATAATAATAATAATAATAATAATAATAATAATAATAATAATAATAATAATAATAATAATAATAATAATAATAATAATAATAAAAATAAATAATAAAATAATATAAAAAAAAAATAAATATAATATATATATTATATATATATATATATATATATATATATATATAT
>JABUQX010055434.1:80000-81394 GCA_015478945.1 Trachelipus rathkii
TACAAATCATATATATTATATATAAGGTATATAATATATATATATATATATATACTACTATATTAATATATATATATTACATTTGCACACCACTCAGGGCAGAGCCCTGATTCTAGGGAGGGGTGTTCAACAAAATTTCAGCTAACGCAAATTACGCAGGTGAGCACAGACACAGGATTTAAAGTGAGGGAGATTAATTTCAGCAGGGAAACACAGAAATGGAAGAGAATTCCACAGACAGAGGTGGCTGGAAAAAAGGAAGCCACCGCCAGCACGAACTAGCCTTGAAGTTACCAATACCATACAGAAACTCGTAGTCAGACACAGCAACGCCTTTGATGCTGCGAGGGCAGTCGTAAAGCGTGGTGGCTCGCGCAGTAGTAAGTTCCACTCGAACACTCTGCCGCCTGATCGGAGTACCCGTGGACCTATAGAAAAGAAGATAACATGTACCTAAAATCGCGCCCCAAGAGACGAGGGTTACAAAGTGAACTGGAAAGTACAGAACGTTTATTTAAGCCTTTTGCTTTTGACTCGACCCTGTCAAAAGCCAGTTGGTTTCCCTATATCTCTCCAGATATGAGAGCAGCACTCCATACAAAGGCGGATGAGACCTTTGTATAGCTGGAATAACTGAGAAGAGGAAAAAACGTCTCGCAGCTAAACGCACATACACTCCCCGAGTGTTCTTTAGAGGTTCATCTCGCCCTTAGCAACGTACATGTGCATGTGAGGTTTCCAAGACATTTTTTCTCTCTCTCTCTGTCACGCCTAATAAGGTAGTCAAGGGGTGTGTCATATACACACTCCAACAATGTCAGGGACTCTCTGCAGTACGCATATATATAGTGAGCAATCATATATATATGTGAGTGTGTGTAGACGATTTCTTCAATGGAAGATCCGAGAGTCCTGACTGATATATCGCAATGCAGCGAGAGAATACGGAAAAGACCTATATATATAAGAACGTTTCTGAGAGTGACGTGTACACTTAAGCACAATATAATATAGCGAACACACATGACAGATCGCTCGTAACTCTGCCATACTGAGTGGATTATAGGACGTTTTAATACTAGTGCATGAGAATCCATTAAGGAAAAAGAAGGAATAGAAGTTAGGGGAGATAAGCCAAAACCGTGGAGACAACGGCTCTCCTCTACCCCGGGCCAGAAAAGAGAGAAAGAAAGTCGCTCACTCAACCACAGACGACTATTGAGCGATCTTGACAAGGCAGAGCACTTAGTAAGCAAAAGAGAAGGAGGAAACCAAAGGAGGGGAGCTGGAGAGCAAGGACGCGTGCCATACCCGGTCAAATGCTTTTGATGATGTCAAGCGCCACCAGCGCAAGTCTCCCCGTAGTTCTAAGAGCGGAAAACCCCATAAATCGG
>JABUQX010055435.1:0-5000 GCA_015478945.1 Trachelipus rathkii
GTTTATTTACCATATATTGCGTTGAGGTACATTTATATTAGAAATACCCATCATATAAAGTTACACACACACGCATATATAAATATATAGTCATAAAGAATATATATATATTATATAATATCTATTAATATAATAGATATATATATATATATATATATATATATATACAAATATATATTATTTAGTATATATTAGTATATATATGTAATAATATATATATTTCAAATGTAAATTTATAAGTATATATATAATATTATATATATTAATAATAGTATATATATATAATATATATATACTATATATTAATATAATATAATCTATTTATTAGTACATATATTTATAATAATAGTATATATATATACTCAATGTATACTATATAGCTATATATATACATATATTATATATATATATTATTAATACTACACTAAAAAGGAATACAGTTGAAAATTAATGATCTACCTTATATATACTATATATATATATAGCATATATCGAATTAATCAAGCTTATATATATATTTATATATATAAATATATATATATATATGATGAATAATATATATTATATATATATTATTATATATATATATAATATATATTATAGTACTATATTATAGTACATTAGTGATACGAATATATATATAATAAATACCCGTGTTGATACACACACCACGCATATATATATATATATATATATAATATATATATATAATATAATATATATAATATATATACTATATATAATTATTATTATATTATATATATATTATATTCTTGCGTGCCAGAGCTCCTCTTTTTTTCATGCTGCGAGTACAATGCTTACACGAGCGTTCAGCATCAATCTGCCCATCTCGATGTTCTAGGGGATACTTTCATAGTTTGTGCGGGCAGCCCTATCGTCATATTCAACCGCTTTCTCTGTGCTGGCCGGGTACCGCATTCTGGGCTCGTGAGTAGTATATAGTATATATTTTATTTTAAGGGAGCACTAATACGCTCATGCTCTACAGAATATTTAAAAATAAAAAGGTCAAAGTGGAAAAGACCACTAAAAGCTATGAAAGATTTTATAAAACAAAGAGTTGACGTTTTGAATTCGTCTACCGAAATCCTTGTCTGACAAGGATTTCGTTGGTTAGAGAGTTCGTAAATGTTAAATTTAGTCTAGTTTTATAATATCTTTTTATGTTAGGTAGTGGTTTTGAACTTAATATAGTATATATATAAATATATATATATTATATATATATATATATATATATATATATTAGTATAATTAGTAATATAGTATATATATCGTGATATAACACAATATCCTATATAATATCGAAGTTATTATTATCTTGTATATATAATATATATTGTTATATATATATATAAATATATATATATATAGTAATAATATATAATATATACTATATATATATATCCCCGTGGTGCTTTGTACGTATTAATATAGTTATGTCATATATATATATATATATATAATATACTTAATAAATATATATATATATTATACCGATTATAATAGTGTATTCTGGTATATAATACTATATATATATATATATATAATATATATTAATAATTATATAATATATGTATATATATATTATAAATCTATATATATAGTGTTACATGGTAATAATATTATATATATATATTATCTTAATTTTATAGATATTATATAAATATATATATATATATATATATATATATATATATATTATATATATATATAGTTGTGAATTTTATATTTATATATACGTCTATTAAAAGTGTCAAAGATAAATAATATATATTAATTTATATATATGTATAGTTATATATACGATCTATATATATATATATAGATTATATATAATATATATATATATTATATACTATTATAATATATATATATTATATATATATATTATATAATCAAAAAAAAAACTTATAATAGTATATACTTATATATATATATAATTTCTATCGTAACTTTCCAGAATATCTAACAGAAATAAACTAATATATATATATATCTTATGTATTATATATTTCTCAGAAAGATATATATATTACTACTATATATAATATTATAAGATATAATATATTATATATATATTAGTCTCACTCTTGATTAAGTAGGTATCTTTCTTTTAAGTGAAAGCCGGCAGTATATCTATACTACATGGCTGCTTCGGATAAATCTGCATTGCAAATCTGCAAATATATTAAAATATCAGCTTAGCATTACTACTTTCCGAACAGATTGCATTCATCCCACAATCACATTCTGCCATTTTCTGTAGAGATAAACGATTCCTCATTCACATCTGTAGGAGCATCAGGCAAATTTTAATTAAAAACCTTGATAATCCTCATTGATGTCCTCATTGCATCCTTCATGACGTCACTTATCCACGAAATCATTAATTATATACATAAATTTTACCAATGAAAACATATATATATAGGCGCCTATTATATAATAATATATTATAATATAAATATATATTATATATTTATATATATATTATAGTATATATATTATATATATAATATATATAATATATACGGTATATACTTTAATAGGTAAGTATATATAATATATAGTATATATATATATATTATATAATATATATATATATTGCCTGAATCACTAATATAATATATATATAGTAATTATATAGTATACTATATTAATATATCATATATGATATACTGATTACGATATCGTAGCGTACTCCTATAGTATAATATATAATATAATCATATATATATATATATATTATATATATATATATATATATATATAATATATATATATATATAAGAATAGTATAAAATATAATATATATATATATATATATTTATATATATATTATATATATATATATTAGATATAGTATAATATACATATATATAATGTATAGTATATATAAATATATATATATTAGTTATAAATATAGTATAATATATATAGTATATATATATATTATATATAGTATATATATATATTAATATATGATATACTAGTATATAATTATATATATATTATATATAGTTATATATATATATATATATAATATATATTATTATTATATATACTATATATATATATTTAGTATATATATAGACTATATTATATATATATATATAATATATATATAATTATATATATATTATAGATATATACATACAATATATTATAATATATATATATATATATATATATAATATATATATTATATATATATATATATTATATATATATTACTATTATATATATATATAATATTATATCATATTCAAAAGATTGATGGAATTTTAGATAATCTCAATCAGAAAACTAAAAACACTTAAGTAATTTAATGTTGATTTTAGTTAAGAGTATAAATTAAAAAGAAAATAAAAGTATGTAAAGAAAAAAGTACAGTTAATTAAAGCAATCTCAAGAATTAAACTTTTTGTTGACACTTGTAAAAAAAAAAAAATATAATTAATCCTACACAAGTTTCAGTCTTAAAGTTTAAGAATATTATTTTCTTTTGCATAATTTACATAATTTTAATCTTGTGATTGAATTTTTTACATCCTTTTAAAGCAATTAGCTTAGTAGCATCAGAGGTAGTTTGTTATTTTTGCCAGTTAGTGATTTTAATAATAATAATAATAATAATAATAATAATAATAATAATAATAATAAGTAATAATTAGATAATAATATATAATAATAATATAATTAATAATAATAATAATAATAATAAAAAAAAAAAAAATAATAATAAAAATAATAATAATAATAATAATAATAATAATAATAATAATAATAATAATAATAATAATAATAATAATAATAATAAGAGCAACAACAGCAACAACAAAAATTATATTATGTTATTAATATTACAATTTTATAATACTATAAGAAGGCACTCAATATAAAAGCTGCCGTACAATAGAAATTTTTGTCATATGAAATTTGTCCTGGGTTACAGAAATAACAAAAAGAATTTTATATGATATATATGATATATAAATATATATATATATATATATATATATATATATATATTATATATATATATATATATATATATAATATATATATATATATATATTATATATATATATATATATATAGATCGGTGGGGCACTTCCGCTCTTTAGTCCGCTAGTCGCTAGTCCGGCCTCCGATGCGGACTTACCAGAATAGGTAGGACTAGCGGAGGTGCGGCAGCTCGTCAAGGAAACTTAAAGCGGACTTGCACGTCGCGGATCAAAAAAAAGAGTTTCCGCTCTTTTGTTCCTCACTTTTAGAATTGGTTTTCTTATTTACTTTAATTATTTTCATGGATGGTTTAAATATTTTATTGCTCTGAACATTTTTTTTTTCAATTAAAAAAGAAAATTCTTTTTCAATGTGCTTACAAATGATAATCTGCACAAAAAATAATATTAAAAAATAATGATCCAATGAAAAAATGGTAAAAATGGCCTTACTATTTTTACAATTGATTTACTATTAGAAAATATGTTATCCCCCGTTCTAAACTTTAATTAATTATTATTATTACATAATAACTAGGCAATACCCTAAATCTAATTCTGTTGTAAACCCAAATTATATATATATATAATATAAAATTATATTATATATCTATATAATATTATACTATATTATATAAATAATATTAAGTTTATATGCATTTATTTATATATTATATATTGTGGTTTTACACAGAACACTGATTAAACATAAAAGTAGATATAGTATATATATATATATATATATATATACTATATACTAATATTATATATATATATGATATATATATATTATATATAATATTATATACTATTATTATATCATATATAGCTACCGAGCTGATACGTGCATTAGCATCGACTCTGCAGGCCTCGAGGCTTTCTTGGATTCTACTAAAGTCTTGGACGAAAATTAGACCTTCTTATGGGTGGACAGCGTGTGGTCAAAAATATTTCAGAAGGGAGTCAGAA
>JABUQX010055435.1:10000-17500 GCA_015478945.1 Trachelipus rathkii
CATATGCTTTTCTATCTTTATTTTGTGTTTTCGGGATTTAGTGGTTATTTAGATTTAATGATACTGAAGCTATAATATATGTGTAGGTTTATTAATAGCCTTCACGTGGATCGGGGATTGGATACATAATGATCGCGTGCCATACATTTCATTTACCACTGAAAATTAATGTTATATGTATAATATTATTAAATTAATTAATTGATATATTATATTATATTATATATATATAGTTATATATATATATATATAGTATATTATAATATATTATATATATATAATATATATATATATATATATATAATTGTAAGATTACCCCCTAATGTATTTCACCATGCTAGGATACGATCCTGGACCATTGCAGAAATGAGCGTGCATGTGTTTGACCACTACGCTACGACGCAGACTCGGGCACTCGATATCGTTAGTGTGCCTGAACAGGGTATGGTCCGCGCCTATGTTGTGTTAATAATGAATACCATAAACCGGTGGGTGTATTATTTGTATGATATGAAATGCGTTATATAATTTCCGTGCTATTATGCAATTTGTAATTGTGATAATGACCTCTCTTGTGGTTGTTTGAGATTTGTGTTATATTTTTTTCTGTGGTACCTGTAAATGTATTTTTTTTTCATCTCATGCTTATATGTTTGTATACGTATTCCTGTGGACCTCTTGTCATATTTATGAATGAAGGCTTAGATGTGTTGTACAGGCTACGGCTTACGACTGATACTCGACACTGTGTCAGATCTTTTAGTGGTCTCAATTAATCAGGGTGGTGACCGCCGCTTCGTATAGATGTGTGATATAAATAATTACCTATTAAACCTTGTTGGTGGGTTTTTATATATTGTAAAGAACATATTGCTAATAATTAACCTTTCAAGTCAAATTGTAATTTGTAAATACCCCCGAGATTGTATGATCACCTTAGCAGGTGCTAGTGATATGCGATTATGATCCTTTGTGACTGCCTTTGGTCAGTGAATGTGATTGTGGTCGTGCATGTGTGTGTTTATGTATCTAGGCACGGCTACGACGAACTCGCACCGAACGTTAGTGCCTATATATCAGGTGGTGTGCGTACCGCGCATGGGGTAAGTGTAATAATTAGATACGCGATTAAGAACTTAGGGTGTGATTAGTTGTTATTAATGAAAATGCCTTGGAATAATTTTAACCTTGCAATCAAATTTGCAATTGTAAATACCCCCTAATATATATAATAACCCCCGGTTTATGGTATTATTATTCCCCATGCCGGTTACCTGTTTGGCCCTACGTTCGAGTGCGAGTCTCGTCTGTGCGTAGTGGTCAAAACACATTGCACGCTCATTCTGCAGGGTCCAGGGATCGAGATCCTTGCATGGTGAAAATACATTTAGGGGTATTTTACTAATTTACAATTTGATTGCAAGGTTAAAATTAATTGCATTTTCATTATATATAAAATATATATATATATAATAGTATAGAATATACCTTATATATATATTATATATTATATATATAATATATATATATATATATATTTATATAGATATATAATTATATAATATATTATATATATAAATATATATATATATATTATATATATATATATGCTATTTACTAACAATTCTAGCACTAAAAAAAAATAACTCATTCCTATAACACAATAGGTCATATATATATTATATAAATATATATATATATATATATATTATATATAATATATATATATATAAATATATATATAATATATATATATATATATATTATATAATATATATCAAGCTTTTCATTCCTTGCTTAACATGCGGCGCATGCTTAAGGAAAAATAAAAAAAATATTATAAATTTTGGAAAATCAGGTATACTGTGATTTGGAATATGAAGATGTGATTAATTCTTCTTCTTCTAATCTCTTCTATTAGCAATAATTCAAATTATATTTTAATTTGCATACTCGAGCAGCCAACGTGAATAATAAAAATTTCGCTAGTCATTACGATGCTTGCGGTTAACTCGATCGCCTGCCTTTCTGAGAAGTTTAACCAGGGCAAGGAGGTCATCGGCGCTATGAATAACTCACGGACGGAAAATCACCATGAAAGCTTTGCGGAATCTTAACATGTAAGCAAAGATATTTTAAGCGAGAGATCAAACTTATTTTCAGGCGGCTTCCTTTTAATTTTCGTTCATTTCTCTCGTTTATTCTTAATTTTAAAAAAAGAAATGACGAGGAATTAATTTTTTTGTCCTTCTTCTCTGCTCAGATGTGCCATATTGGCTATTCATGGAAAATTTAAACATATGTTAGTAATAAATGACAAATAGTAATGAATTGTCACAGTTTACATTATAAAAAAGGATATTGATAAGAGAAAGAATAATGCGAATGATTTTAATTAATTTTGGAATAAAAAAAAAAGAACAAAAAATACAATAAATCGAGAATGTTAAAGGCTGTTTACCCTGTTCGTAAGGACTTAGTGGTGTAGATGGTGTAGTATTTCTAATAAGATGCTCTTTTGTATAGCTCTTGTCGCTGTGCAATTAAAAAAATATAGGTTGATAGTTTCTTCAGAAGAACAGCGAGGGCAGAGTTTCTCTTCAAAGTGGAAATATCAGATCTGCAAATACGATTTGTATTTTCATTTAACGACAATTGCTATTATATTACTATATATATATATATAGTTATATATATATATTATATTATATATACTATACATATATATATAGATTATTATATATATATATCATTATATATAATAGATATATATATATATTACTATATAAACTGATATATATATTAGTATATTATATATATATTTATACTATTATATATATATAATAACTATGGTGACTATGTGATTAGGTGATAGATTATTTATTAAAACTTTCCGCATGTTCAAACATTTTCGACAGGATTCGCCTCCTATATATAATATATATATATATATATAATATATATAATATATATATATATATATATATAAATATATAGTATATATAATATATATATTATATATATATATATATATTATATATATAGTATATATATATATATATATAGATATATATATATATATAATATATATATATATATATATATAAAGTGGAGGAGTTGTTGTTCAGTTAATCTTTTTACTGTTCCTTCCACTTCAAAGTGTTAGTAGATGTTAGTTTCGTCTCGTATTCTTGTTTCGATTTTTTCTTTTTCTTCGGGCTTCGTTGAGACGAATCTGTTGTTTTCTTAATTGGTTTTAAGTTAAACGAACTTATTTATGTCTTTTTATTCATTTTTTTTAAACTTATATATATATATATATATATATATTATAATATATATTATATATATATATATATATAGTATAGATATATTATATATTATATTATATATATATAATATATAGTCAGTGCGCCTAGTTTAGATGTTTTCACCCATGGGTAGGCAAGATAAATTATATATAATATATATTATTAGTTATATATAGTAAAATGATATATATTCGATAGCTGTATAATGCTTAATCGATCAACTTCTTGCTGGATTCTTTTAGTATGCTTCGAGTTAGCGTATTATGCTTATTGGCAGACGGTCTCTGTAAAAGCCTCAATAGTATTACGCATCAATAGTGATGAGTTTATGGTTTGTCAGCATTACTATATGATATGTGTATCTTATGGTATGCGGGATTTCTGAGATCATGTCTGTGATATAGATTGATAGATCGTGAGTCTAACTAAAGAGTTGCAATAACTATAAGATACGCTAATATATGTGTGGACGACTGCTAGTATCCGTGTTGTGTTGCTCATTGCTCGGGTGTGATGATGGTACATTGGCGTATGCGTACGAATATGTTGCACCCGCCTGATGTACGATTACATGACCCTAATATTGTTCTTGTTTCAAATGTATTTAGAGAAATTGGTGATGCATGGGGGCTTCTTAAAACTTTTTAATAAGACTGGTTATAAAAATAAAATAGAAAAAATATTATATATTAATGTTTATCAAATATTATTGTATTTTATCAGATCGTCCATAAGTAGTGTTTTAAAGTTTGTAAACATTAGTATAGACGTTATAGGGGTGAAATTAAATTGTTTTTCTTATTTGGGAATTATAAATATAATAGTATATATAATATATTTATCTATACGCTATCTCACGATCACTATATGTTACAGACGATGGTATACGTTTGTGCGACATCGTCGATCCCACAGGGTTCTATATATGTACTATTATAATATATATATATATTATATATAATATATATATATATAATATATATTATATATACCATATATATATACTATATACTTATTATATAATAAATATATTATATAATATATAATACTATAATAATTATATTAGTATTATATAATTCATATGTAATATATTATATATATATAATATTATTATACATAGGTGATATGTATATATATATATATATATATATATATATATTATAGTATATATGGTGCGTTTTCTTTTTGCGTTCATATTCTTCACACACTTATCCCCCAGCAAAATATTACTGACCACCATTTATCCACATATCTTATGCACATTACACATATCTTAAAGTACAAACCCCTCTTCTAGATAACACTTTTCAGACGATCCCTACTACTCATATCCCTGTGTGTGGGGGAGAAAGGAATTGCCCACATCGTATGTCTGCGTGGTCGTAGGAGCCGACTAAGGGACGGTGTAGTTGGGTTGGCTGCCTACTACCCATCTATTTCTTCAGGATTGCTAATGCAGGCCTCGGAGAGGGTCGTGATCGGCCGTAAACGGCCTCTATCTTTCGCGAAATTGTTATGAATCGTATGGTGTACCATGGAATGTCAGTGAGGAATTAAATGTTGAAGTGGAAGAAGAAAGAGAGAGGTGATGGACCTGTTATTTAGGAAAAGGGCAAACTTTGATCTTCACCGCGTCCACTGCGACAAAGGTATCAGGAAAACGTGAGGAAACTGAGTTGTGTGGTGTGAAAATGTGTGTGTGCTTTGATGCAGACCCTTACACAGAAGAAGAATTGGCAATTTTGAAATTAGGGCGGAAGATTAAAGACAGATTAGGAATATGTGCTGTGTTAGCATAGGAATCCTAATGAGAAACGTCGGTTTGAAAGGTCCAAGGTATGTGTGGTGGTCTTGTGACGTGATGCGTCCCATCTTGAGGAAACGTTGAAGAGAGTATGATTTTTTTGTGGATAATTTGAATGATGTTCTTGATGGGGTGAGTATAGGAGGTTCAGATTGATAGTTTTGGGGACCTAAATGGGTGATAGGTGATCAAAAAGAGTGGTATAACAGGTTGGTTGGGGTGGCGGTAGAAAATGAGAATGGTAGGAAGGTGATTGATTTCTGTGTAAGAGAGAGGTGATTGTGTGTAAGTAATACTTTTCTTTAAAACACAAGTGAGTAATTCCATTAAGTATACTAGGTTGGTGTTAGGGTAAGATCGGTATCGAAGCTGAAAAGTATGATTGATTAGTGTTGGTGAAGAAGGAGATTGTTGAAGTATGGTGGATGTTAAATCATGTTAGGGGTTTTAGGAATGGGGATTATTATCGGATTCATTATGTTGTGCTATGGTAAAATTAATGTTTAGTGGGTTGGATGAGAGAAGGGTGATACGAAATGAAAGTATGTAAAAATTAAGAGTGAAGAAGTGAAGTTGAGCAAGACAATAAAGCTAAGTATGTAAGAGCGCTCGCTAGTAAAACTGTTGAATTGAATAACAAAAGTTGATTTTACTGAACAAATTGGGTGCTTGGAAATGAAGGAAGCAATTGTTAGCAGTGCAAAGGAAGTATGTGGATGTGGCTAAAGTAAGGAAGTAAGAATGTTAACAGTGAATGGTTGAATGAAGAGGTGATGAAAGGCGTTAAGGTAAAAAAGAAGCGGGTTGAATGTATTAAAAAGCAAATTGATGGAAGACTTAAAAGAAAGATGCTTGGAATTATATAAGGAGGAAAAAAGAAATACAAAAAGGTGTATACGTAGGAGAAAACAGAGGAAATGAACAGTTGGAAGGAGGATGGAATGAGGACTTACAAGGGAATTAGGAAGCTCTTCTGGAAGGAAGCGCGAAAGGTTAAAGAATAAGGAATAAGGGAATCTGCTTAGAATTAATGAATAGGATGGTGCTTTGTAACTGATGAAATGGGTGTGAGAGGAGTGTGGAAAGAAACACTTCGAAAATCTGCACAATATTAAAAGTAATGAAGAGGGTGATAGTGAATGTGTGTGGGTTTGATGGTGCAAGAAGGATAGGTATTTTGGGATGGGCTATTAGTAAGGAGGAGTTAATGCGGTAGAGTGAAAAAGTTGAAGAATGGTTAAATCTTCAGGTACAGATGAAAATTACTGGTGGAAATGATGAAGAACGGAGGCGAGATTGTGATTGATTGGATTTGGGAAGTTGTGTAATAAGCGTTTATAGAGGATATAGTTCAAAGGGATTGGGAGGAGAGCAGTGATAGTACCCTTATATTAAGGGTAAGGGAGAAAAGGGGAACTTGTAGAAAAATTATAGGGGAATAAGGTACTTGAGTATTGATAGGGAAGGTGATTGCCTGGTATTTTGGTCGAAAGAGTGCGGTCGAGTGACTGAAGGACTGATTGGTGAAGAACAAGGTGCGTTAGAGAAAATTAGAGGATGTTCGGATCAAATCTTTACATTGAAACAAATGATTGAGAAAATGAGGGAGAAGAAGATAAGTTGTATTTAGGTTTTATGGATTTGCAACAGGTGTATTGATAAGTTAATTAGGAAGGTTTATTGGCAGGTGTTAGGTGATATATGGTGTTAGTGTAGGCTTCTGAATGGAATCGAAAAGTAATGTATGGACGATAGTGAAAGCGGTTGTAAGAATAACAATGGTGCCAATGGTGATTTGGTTTAGGATTAATAGCGGAGTAAGAAGGGTTCCCTGTGTTATGTCTCCGTTGTTATTTCAATTGTATTGGAGGGTTATAAAGAATTCGATGGTAGGGATGGCATAAAATGGTGTTAGAATGATGGAGAATGGAGAGAGTGGCAGGGTGCCCGTACCTATTACTTATGCGGATGGATTTGTTCTGGTGTGGTTGAATCTGAAGAAGGAGTTTTATGAGGATTGTAGAGAGATTTCGGCAGGGTGGTTAAAAGGAGGGGCTTGAAAGTAAAACGTAGATAAGAGTAAGGCTTATTGTTGTGAGTGAGGACACTCCTCAATGTGAAAGTTATGTTAGATTTGTGAGCAGCTGGAAAACAAGTGTCTGATGTTTAAATATTAGGGTATATGTTGGGATGAGAAGGGGACGGACGAGTGCAGAGTGTAGTAGGAAAGTTTGTGAATGGCAGGAAGTGGCTGGTGCAATAAATCGGTTTGGTGAATGTAAAGGGCTAAGTCTTGAGTGTGTTAGTGGTTTTACATGGAGGTATGTTGTTACCTGTGTATTGTATAGTAGTGAGACTATGGTCTGGAATAAAAGTATAGATCTA
>JABUQX010055435.1:30000-32500 GCA_015478945.1 Trachelipus rathkii
ATTGTATTATTATGTTATTATTAATATTATTAATTATTATTATTATTATATTATTATTATTATTAATTATTTATTATTATTATTATTATTATTATTATTATTATTAATTTATTATTATATATATATTAATCATAAATCATGAATCCTTAATATTATCATGACATTATCATTATCATATCATTATCATTATCATTATCATTATCATTATTATTATTATTAATTATTATTATTATTATTATATTATTATTATTATTATTATTATTATAGGTGAATACTATGCTTATTATCCTCATTATCATTATCATTTATCATTATCATTATCATTATCATTTATCATTATCTATTATATTATCATATCATTATCTTATTATTAATATTAATATTAATATTAATATTAATATTAATATTAATATTAATATTAATATTAATATTAATATTAATATTAATATTAATATTTTTAATATTAATATTAATATTATATAAATTTAATTTTTGATTCACTATTAGTTTAATATTATTATATATTATGTATTATTATTATTGATTATTATATTATTATTATTATATTATTATATTATTTATTATTATTATTATTATTATTAATTATTGATTATTATTATTATTATTATTATTATTATTATTATTATTAAATTCAAGAGCCGACTGCGGTCAAGAGCGGATGCATTGAAAAAGAGAGTGGAAAAAGAAAAAGAGAAGATTCAGAAGAAAGGAATTAGAGAAGAGGACCAAGAAACACAAGAGCTGGCAACGAGGGATTGGAAGTTTGAGTGCTGGTGTAGGAGATGGTTTCTCAGAGAACATTTGTCAGACTGTGCATAAAACCTTTTAGAAAATGGAATTAAAAAACAAAAATTTATATAACTTAAACAAAATTAAAATCTACATTAATTAATTTTATATAATTTTATATAATTTTATATAATTTGAACAAAATTAAATCTACTTTAAATTAATTTTATATAATTTTATATAATTTTATATAATTTAAACAAAATTAAAATCTACTTTAATTAATTTTATATAATTTTATATAATTTTATATAATTTAAACAAAATTAAAATCTACTTTAATTAATTTTATATAATTTTTTATAATTTAAACAAAATTAAAATCTACTTTAATAAATTTTATATAATTTTATATAATTTTATATAATTTAAACAAAATTAAAATCTACTTTAATAAATTTTATATAATTTTATATAATATTATATAATTTAAACAAAATTAAAATCTACTTTAATTAATTTTATATAATTTTATATAATTTTATATAATTTAAACAAAATTAAAATCTATTTTTTTATAAATTGGCACTTATATACTTTTTATATTGTTTTAGTTTTATTTAAACTAAAAAATAAAAGAAAAAAATAGAACGTACATTCGCTATTCTAATTTTATATAAAATTTTAAATAATATTTTATAATTTTTTTAAATCCGAAAAAAATAATTTTTAAAAAATATAGTTTAATTAATTTTTATATAATTTTATATAATTTAAAAAAATTAAAATTTATCTTTTTTATAAATTTATATAATTTTATATAATTTTATATAATTTAAACAAAATTAAAATCTACTTTAATAAATTTTATATAATTTTATATAATTTAAACAAAATTAAAATCTATATTTTAAAATTTAATTCTTGGTTCTTTTTTGATATAATATAAGTTAAGTAAAATAAATGGACCAACAATATTTTGGATTTAGTTTTAAATGAGTCAAAGGAGATTTTACTCTCCATCAGCGGGATTCGACCACTGGAACTCCGCGATGCTGAGTTAACAGTAACCGGGAGCTTTATCCACTAAGCCATCCACGTTCCCAAAAAAGAACGTTTCATTTATTATAAGAAGAACGAATGGACATTCGGGGGAGTCAGGCCCGTATAGGTCAAGAAGGAATAGATCAAGGACCAAAATAGCATCCGAAAGCTGGAGCCAGGTAGAGCACTTGCCCAACTGAGCGAAAGACCCAGGTTCGTCACTCTTTGGTCGTGTGAGTGTGAGCTCAGACTTAAAAATTTAGCACACCCTCTCCTAGATTAGGGCTCTGCCTGTAAGCGGTGGTGTTAACTGTAAGAAAAAAAAAAACACGGACAATTGCCTTATTCTAGAAGGGGACCTGCTCTACAAGTCTAGATAATCGAACCGATTGCCCATAATAATTCTAATAATAATAACACTACTACTACTACTACAACTACTACTACTACTACTACTACTACTACTACTACTACTACTACTACTACTACTACTACTGAATTATTATTATTATTATTATTATTATTATTATTATTATTATTATTATTATTATTATTATTATTAATTATTATATTATTATTATTATTATTATTATTATTATTATTATTAATAAAGAAGTATTATTATTAAAACTTTTCATACTCTTTTCACAAGATTTTCTTTTAAAAAGAGAAATAAAAGAAAAAAAATAATCCAAATTTGAATTTC
>JABUQX010055435.1:40000-53891 GCA_015478945.1 Trachelipus rathkii
TTTTTTGATTAAATATATATATATTATTTATATATACAGGGTTGTTTGGATTAAACCACTTGGTTTAAACCAACATGGGTTTTTGGGTAACTCAACTTAAAAATCATTTTTTTTTTTTTTGACTTCTTTGACTTAATAAAAAATTAATTTTAAAGTGCTCCAAATGAAAGCACATAGCTAATACATCCTAATTATATTTTTAGATAGTAAATAAATGGAATGAAAACATGTTCCAGGCTTTACCAGCAGAGTACATGTAAGATTGAACATAGAAGTTAAGCCTGGGTAGTAGAGTTAAGGCTGCCTGAAATACAAGTCGTAGGAGCTCTCCTCAAATATCATGAAGAAGATTTGTAAGAGGCAACACTAGGATGGTCTTCGGATTGAATAGCTGTTATAGCTTTGGAGTAACAAGTTCTTAATTTAATTTTGTCAAAATTTTTGAAAGTGTGAAATGTTTTTGGATTTTTGTGGTTCGAACATATAAATGGCTATTCCTCCGGAAATACAAGGCGAGAAGTGATTTTAATATTTTTAGAAAGAAGGTTCTTGTGTAGAGTGGAACACGTTAGGGTGTCTTCGGATGTTGTATAGCTGTTATACTTTTGGAGAACAGGCTCTTAATTAATTTTTGACAAAATGTTGAAATATGTAAATTTTTGGAATTTTTGTAGTGACTTCGAACATATAAATTGGACAATTCCTCCTGAAATACGTTCGTAAGAAAGTGATTTTGATAATTTTTGAAAGGTTTTTGTGTGAGAAATACTATGGTGTCTTCGGATTCCTGTAATAGCTGTTATATATGGAAGTAGACATGTTATTATGTAGTGTGTCCAAGAAAATGTGCTGGGATTTGTAGAAATTTTGCATTTTTGTTTGGTTCGACTGCATAGAAATGGCTATTCCTCCTGAAAGACAAGTCGTAGAAAAAGTTTTGATATTCTTTAGAAAGGTTTTTGTGGTGTGAACCCTAGGGTGTCTTCGGATTTGTAATAGCTGTGTATACTTTTGGAGTAACAGGTTCTTAATTTATTTTTTGACAGAAATTTTGAGATATAAAAAGAATTATAATAGTTTCTGCTACGAAAAAATTTAGTTAGACTATTCATCCTGAATACAAGTCGTATAGAAAAGTGATATTGATATTTTTAGAAAAGTGTTTGTGTGAGGAACACTAGGGTGTCTCGGATTTGTAATAGCTGTTATAGCTTTGGAAGTAACGGTTCTTATTTATTTTGTCAAAAATGTTGAAATTTGAATTTTTTGGAATTTTTGTGGAGTCTTTATATTTATTGCGGTATTTATTTGTCATACGCCTGTTAGATCAGACTATCATGATACCTCAGAAGGTTTGTGTGAGGAACACTAGGGTGTCTTCGGCTTTTCAATAGCTGTTATACTTTTGAGTAAACAGGGTTCTTAATTTATTTTGACAAATGTCTGAATTTGTAAATTTTGGAGATTGTTTGTGGTCGAACTATAAATGGCTATATCTCCTGAAAATACAAGTCGTAGAAAAGTGATCTTAATATTTTTAGAAGGTATTTGTGTGAAGACACGATTGTAGGGTGTTTCGGATGGTTAATAGCTGTTATACTTTATATTAACAGGTTCTTAATTTATTTTGTCAAAATTTTGAGATTTGTAAAATTTTGGATTTTATTTTGGTTCGAACATATAAAGGCTTTCCTCCTGAAATACAAGTCGTAGAAAAGTGATTATTGATATTTTAGAAGGTTTTTGTGTGAGCAAACACTAGGATGTCCTTCGGATTTTTATGTAATACTGTTATAGCTTTGGGTAAGTTCTTAATTTATTTTGTCGAAATGTTGAAAAATATTGAAATTTTTTGGATTTTTTGGTTCGAACAATATAAATGCTATTCCTCCTGAAATACAAGTCGTAAGAAAGATTGATTTTGATATTTTTAGATAGGTTTTTGTGTGAGAACACTATGGTATCTTCGGATTTTGTATAGCTGTTATACTTTTGGAACAAACCTGAAATGATTATTTTTTGGTCAAAAAAGGTTGGAAATTTGTCAAATTTTTGATTTTTGAGAAACAAACATAAAATGGCAATTCCTCTGAAATTACAAGTGTTAGAAAAAGTCGATTTTGATATTTTAGAAGGATTTTTTGTGTGAGGGCATATATGAGTGTCTTCGGTTTAGTAAATGCTGTTATACTTTTGAAGTAACAGGTTCTTAATTTATTTGACAAAATTTTGAGATTTGTAAATTTTTGGATTTTTTGTGTTTTTGGGACATATACATGGCTATTCCTCCTGAAATACAGGTCGTAGAAAAAGTGATTTTAATATTTTTAGAAAGGTTTTTTGTTGAGGAACACTAGGGTGTCTTCGGATTTTAGATAGCTGTTATACTTTTCTAGAAACAGGTTCTTAATTTATTTTTGTCAAAATTTTGAGATTCGTAAATTTTTGGATTTTTTTGGTAAAACATATAAATGGCCTATTCCTCTGAAATACAAGTCGTAGAAAAGTGATTTTGATATCTTTTAGCAAGGTTTTTGTGTGAGGAACTATGGTGTCTTCGATATGTAATAGCTGTAAATCTATGGAGTAACGGCTCCGGATTTTATGTTTTCAAAAGTTTAAAATTTGTAAAATTTTTGGATTTTTGTAGATAAAAATATAAATGGCAATTCCTCCTGAAATACGTCGTAGAAAAAATTTTGATTTTTTAGAAAGGTTTTGTGTGAGGACATACTATGGTGTCTTCGGATTTATAATAGCTGTTATACTTTATGGAGTAAAAGGTTCTTAATTTATTTTTGTCAAAATGTTGAAATTTGTAATTTTTGGATTTTTGTGGTTCGAACATATAATGGCTATTCCTCCTGAATACAAGTTTTAGAATAAAGTGATTTTGATATTTTTAGAAGGTTTTTGTGTTGAGGAACACTAAGGTGTCTTCGGATTTGTATTAGCTGTTTTACTTTTGGAGTAACAGGTTCTTAATTGATGTTTTGGACAAATTAAAACATATTGTTATTTTTGGATTTTTTTGGTTCGAACATTTAAATGGCTATTCCTCCTGAATACAAAGTGTCGTAAGAAAATGATTATTGATATTTTTAGGCTAAGCGTTTTGTGTGAGCAACATAGATGTCGTTTCGGATATGTAATACTGTTATAGCTTTGGAGTAACAGTTCTTAATTTATTTTTTGTCAAATGTTGAAATTTGAAATTTTTGGATTTTTGTGGTTCGAACATATAATGGCTATTCCTCCTGAATACAAGTCGTAGAAAAGTGATTTGATATTTTTAGAAAGTTTTGTGCAGAGGAACACTAGGGTTCTTCGGCATATTGTAATAGCTTTATTTGGAGTAACAGGTTGCTTAATTTATTTTTGGACAAAAATGTTTGAATATGTTAAATTTTTGGATTTTTGTAGTTCGAACAATATAAAATGGACAATTTCCTCCTGAAATACGTCGTTAAAAGTATTTGATATTTTTAGAAAGGTTTTGGTGTGAGGAATACTATGGTGCTTCGGATTTGTAATAGCTGTATACTTTTGGAGTAACAGCTTGAAAAAGGACAAAAATGTTGAAAATTTGTAAATTTTTGGTTTTTCTGTAGCGTTCGAACATATAAATGGCCTATTCCTCTGAAATACAAGTCGTAGAAAGTGATTTTGATATTTTTAGAAAGGTTTTTATGTGAGCAACACTAGGATGTCTTCGGATTTGTAATAGCGGTTATACTTTTGGAGTACAGGTTCTTTAATTATTTTTGTCAAAATGTTGAAATTTGAAAATTTTTTGGATTTTTGTGGTAATCGACAAATATAAATGGCTATTCTCGAAATACAATCGTAGAGAAAAGTGATTTTGATATTTTTAGAAAGGGTTAATTTGTGTGAGAACATAGAGGTTTCGGATTTGGTATAGCTGTGTATTACTTTTGGAGTAAAACAGGTTCTTAATTTTATTTATCTCAAGGTTGAAATATTGTAAATTTTTGGATTTTTGTAGATCGAACATATAAAATGGCTATTCCTCCTGAATACAAGTCGTAGAAAAGTGATTTTGATATTTTTTAGAAGTTTTTGTGTAGAGGAATACTTGGGTCTTACGGATTTTTATGTGTAATAGCTGTATTATAACTTTTGAGTAACAGGTCTTAATTATATTTTTGACAACATGTTGAGATTGTACATTTTTGAATTTTTTGGTCGAACATGTAAATGGCTATGCCTCCTGAAATACAAGTCGTTAGAAAAGTGATTTTTATATTTCTAGAAAGGTTTTTGTGTGAGGAACCCTAGGGTGTCTTCGGATTTGTAATAGCTGTCATACTTTTGGAGTAACAGGTGCTTAATTTATTTTTGTCAAAATTTTTGAGATTTTAGGATTTTTGTATTTTTGTGGTTCGAACATATAAATGCTATTCTCTGACATCAAGTCGTAGAAAGGATTTTAATATTCTTGAAAGGTTTTGTGTGAGAACACTAGGTGTCTTCGGATTTGTATAGCTGTTATACTTTTGGTAACAGGTTCGTAATTTATTTTTGTCAAAATGTTGAAATTTGTAAATTTTGGGAATTTTGTAGTTCGAACATATAAATGGACAATGCCTCCTGAAATACGTCTAGAAAAGTGATTGATTTTCTTAGAAAGGTTGTGTGTGAGAATACTATGGTGTCTTTCGGATTTGTCACTCGTCTTTATTTACCTTTGCGGTAAACAGGTTGCATTAATTATTTTGTCAAAATGTTGAAATTTGTAAATTTTTTGGATTTTATGTGGTTCAAACATATAAATAGTCTATTGCTCGTGAAATACAAGTCGTTTAGAAAGTGATTTTGATATATTTTGAAAGGTTTGTGTGAGGAAGACTAGGGTGTCTTCGGATTTGTTATAGCGTTATACTTTTGGAGTACAGGTTCTTCAATTTATTTTTTGACATTTGAGATTTGTAAATTTTTAATCTTTTTTGAGTTCGAATCATTTAAATGGTATCCTCCTGAAATTACACGTCGTAGAAAAGATGATTTGATATTTTTAGAAGTTTCTGTCGGGCTGAGCAACACTAGGATGTCTTTGCGGAATTTTACTAGCTGTGTATACTTTTGGAGTAACAGGGTCTTAATTTATTTATGTCAAAATAATGAAATTTGAAATTTTTTGGATTTTTGTTGTTCGAAACATATAAATGGCATTCCTCTTGAAATACAAGTCGTTAGAAAAGTGATTTTGGATATTTTTAGAAAAGGTTTTTGTGTGAGGAACACTAGGGTGTTTCGGATTTGTAATAGCTGTTTACTTTTGGATAACAAGTTTCAATTTATTTTAATGTGTTGAAATTTGTAAATTTTGGATTTTTGTAGTTCGAACATATAAAAATTCCTCCTGAAATACGTCGTAGAAAAGTGACTTTGATTATTTTTAGAAAGTTTTTGTTGTGAGAATCTTTTGGTGTTTCGGATTTGATAATAGCTGTTATTACTGTTGGAAGTACAGGTTCTTAATTTATTTTTTGTCAAAATGTTGAAATTTTGAAATTTTGGATTTTGTGGTGTCGAAACATTAAATGGCTATGCTCTGAAATAACAAGTCGATAGCAAGTCGATTTTGATATTTAGAAGGTTTTGTACATTGGAGCATAGGGTGTTCTTCGGTTGTAATAGCGTAATGATACTTTTGGAGTAACAGTTCTTAATTAATTTTTGTCGTAAGATTTGTAATTTGGATTTTTGGGTGTTGATCTGTGTTTGAGTTCCTGAATAACAGTCGTTAGAAAAGTGGAATTTGATATTTATTAGAAGTTTTGTGTTGAGGAAACTTGTAAGTGTCTTCGGACTTGTATAGACTGTCTCTACTTTGGGTAACAGTTTCTTAATTTATTTTTCTCAAAATGTTGAAATTTGTTAATTTTTGGGTTTTTGTAGTTCAACTATAAATGGCAAATTCCTCCTGAATAACAAGTTCGTAGAAAAGTGAGTTTGCTATTTTTACGAAAGGTTTTGGTGAGGAAACTATGGTGTCTTCGGATTTGTAATAGTTATACTTTTGGAGTAAAAAATTCTTTTTTAGTCAAACATTTTGAGATTTGTAAATTTTTGGATTTTTTTTGGTTTTTCGAACATATAATGGCTATTCCTCCTGAAATACAAGTCGTAGGAAAAGTGATTTTGATATTTTTTAGAAAGGTTTTTGTGTGAGGGAATACTATGTTGTCTTCGGCTTTGTAAATAGCTTTTACTTTTGGGAGTAACAGGTTCTTTAAATTTATTTTGTCAAAAGAACTCAAGAATAATATTTTGATTTTTGTGGTTCGAACATAAAAATGGCAATTCCTCCTGAAATTCAAGTCTGGAAAGTGATTTGGATTTTTTTTAGAATTTTTCTGCTAGAAATACTATGGTGTTTTCGGATTTGTAATAGCTGTTATACTTTTGGCAGAACAGTCCTCAATTTTTACTTAATAGTTTGAAATTTAAATTTTTGGATTTTTTGTGGTTCGAACATATAAATGGCTATTCCTCCTTAAATACAAGTCGTAGAAAGTGATTTTTGATATTTTAGGAAAGGTTTTTGTGTGAGGAATACTAAGGTGTCTTCGGATTGTTAATAGCTGTAATACTTTTGGTTACAATACAAATTTATTTTGACAAAATTTTGAGATTCGTAACATTTTGGAAGGGATTTTTTTTGGTTTCGAACATTAAATGCTATTCCTCCTGAATACAAGTCGTAGAAAGGATTTTGATTTTTTAAAGGTTTTTGTGTGAGCAACACTAGGATGTCTTCGGATTTGTAATAGCTGTTATAGCTTTGGAGTAACAGGTCTTAATTTATTTTGTCAAAATGTTAAATTTGAAATTTTTGGGATTTTTGTGGTTTCGAACATATAATGGCTATTCCTCCTGAAGATACAAGTCGTAGAAAAGTGATTTTGATTATTTTAGAGGTTTTGGTGTAAAGGAAACACTAGCGGTGTCTTCGGATTTGTAAAGTGTTATACTTTGTGAAGTACAGGTTCTTAATTTATTTGTGACAAAATGTATGAAATATGTAAATTTTTTGGATTTTTGGGGTTCAAATATAAATGCAATTCTCCTGAAATACGTCGTAGAAAGTGATTTTGATATTTTAGAAAGGTTTTTGTGAGAAAACTAGGATGCATTCGGATTTGTAATAGCTGTTATATATACATTTGGAGTAGCAGCTAATTTTTTTTGGTCAATGTTGAAATTTGAATTTTTTGGATTTTTTGTTGTCTCGAACATATAAATGCTTAGTTTCTGTTAAAGTATAAGTATTTTGATATTTTAGAAGGTTTTGGATCTGAGGAACACTAGTGTCTTCGGATTTGTAATAGCTGTTATACTTTGTGGAGTACAGTCTTCAATTTCATTTGGACAAAATTTTGAGATTGTAAATTTTCTTGGATTTTTTGTGGTATTCGAACATATAATGGCGCGTCCTCCTGATACAAGTCGTAGAAAAGTTATTTTGATAATGTTTAGAAAGGTTTTTGTGTGAGCAAACTAGATGTCTTCGGATTGTATAGCTGTTATTAAGCGTTGCGTAACGGTTTTAAATTTATTTGTCAAAATGTTGAATTTTGAAATTTTTTGGCATTTTTAGTGGGTCGAACATAATAAAATGGCTATCCTCCTGAAATACAAGTCGAGGAAAAGTGATTTTGATATTTTTAGAAGGTTTTTTTGTGTGGAACACTAGAGTGTCTTCGGATTTGTAATACTTGTTATACTTTTGGAGTAACAAGTTCTTAATTTATTTGTCGTCAAAATGTTGACATTTGTAGAATTTTTGGGGAATTTTTTGTAGTCTTCGAAACATATATTGGCCACCTCCTTAAATACAAGTCGTAGAAATAAGTATTTTGATATTTTAGAAGGTTTTGGATCTCTGTTAATTAAAATCAGCTGACAATTGTAATAGCTGTTATTACTTTGTGGAGTAACAGGTTTCTTCATTTATTTTATGAAAATTTTGATTATGTGTAAATTTTTGGATTTTTTTTGTTTCGAAATATAATAGGCTTTTCCTCCTGAAGTACAAGTCGTAGAAAAGTGATCTTTATTATTTTAGAAAGGTTTTTGTGTGAAGGAACACTAGGTTGTCTTCGGATTTGTAATAGCTGTTTAAACCTTTATAGTAACAGGTTCTTAATTTATTTTTGTCAAAAATTTTGAGAATTTGTAAATTTTTGGATTTTATTTGGTTCGAACAATAAATGGATATTCCTCCGAATACAGTCGTAGACAAGTAGATTTTTGATATTTTTAGAAACGTTTTTTGTGTGCAGGAACATAGGGTGTCTTGGATTGTAAAGCTGTTATACGTTTGGAGTAAAAGGCTCACACATTATTTTGTCAAATGTTGAAATTTGTAAATTTTTGAATTTTTGTAGTTCGAACATATAAATGGCTCCTCCTGAAATACAAGTTTTAGAAAAGTGATTTTGATATTTTTGGAAGTTTTGTGGATGTGGCAATTATATTGGTGTCTTCGGATTTTGTATAAGCTGTATACTTTGGAGTAACAGAGTTCTTAATTTATTTTTGTCAAAATGTTAAAATTGTAATTTTGGTTTTTTGGTTCAAACATATAAAAGGCTATTCCTCCTGAAATACAAGTGTTAGAAAAGATTTTGATATTTTTGAAAGGTTTTTGTGTGAGGAAAACTAGTAGGGTGTCTTCGCATTTGTAATAGCTGTTATACTGTGGAGTAAGTTCTATAATTTATTTTTGACAATTTTGAGATTTGTAATTTGTTGATTTTTTTTGCGTTCGAACCTTAAATGGCTATTCCTCCTGAAAATACAAGTCGTAGAAAAGGATTATTATATTTTTAGAAAGGTTTTTGTGAGCAACACCGTAGGAATGTCTTCGATTTGTTAATAGGCTGTTATAGCCTTTGGAGTAGACAAGGTTCTTAGTTCTATTTTCGTCAAATGTTGAAATTGAAATTTTTTGGATTTTTGTGGTAACGAAGATAATAAATGGCCATTCCTTCTGGAATACAAGTCGTAGAAAAGTGATTTTGATATTTTTAGATAGGTTTTTGTTGAGGAACACTAGGGTGTCTTCGGAATTTTTAATAGCTGTTATACTTTTGGAGTAAAAGGTTCTTAAATTATTTTTGACAAAATGTATGAAATATGAAAATGACCATTTGTGGTTCAAACATACAAATGGCAATTCCTCCTGAAATATAATTGGTAAAAGGATTTTGATATTTTAGAAAGGTTTTTGGTGAGGAATACTATGATGTCTTCGGATTTTAATAGCTGTTTATACTTTTTGAGTAACAGGTTCTTAATTTTTTTTGTCAAAATGTTGAATTTTGTAAATTTTTGGATTTTTGTGGATTAAACATATATAACTGGCTATTCCTCCTGAAATACAAGTCGTTGATAGAAAAGTGATTTGATATTTTTAGAAAGGTTTTTGTGTCGAAGGAACCCTGACGTGTCTTCGGATTTAGTATGCTGTTATAACTTTTGGAGAAACATGTTCTATATTTTTGTCAAAATTTTGAGATTGTAAATTTTTTGGATTTTTTTGGTTCGAACATAATTAAATGGCTATTTCCTCCTGAAATGGCAGTCGTAGAAAAAGTATTTTTGATATTTTTAGAAAAGGTTTTTGTGAGGCAATACTATGTGTCTTCGGATTATGTTATAGCTTGTATACTTTGGAAGTTCTTAAATTTATTTTTGTCAAATGTTGAAATTTGATAAATTTTATGGATATTTTGTATTCAGAACATATAAATGGCAATCTCCTGAATAACGTGATAGAAAACAAGTGCATTTGTACTTTGTAGAAGTTTTTGTGTGGGATACTATGGTGTTCTTCGGATTTGTATAGCTGTTATACTCTTTTGGAGTACAGGTTCTTAATTTATTTTTGTTAAACAGGTCTAAAATTTGTAAATTTTTGGATTTTTGTGTTCGAAAAATATAATGGCATGTTCCCCTGACAATTAAAAGTCGTGAAGTGATTTTGATATTTTAGAAAGGTTTTTGTGTGAGGAACACGTAGTGTCTTCGGATTTGTAATAGTGTTATACTTTTGGAGTAACAGGTTCTTATTTATTTTTGACAAAATTTTGAGATTTGTAAAATTTTTGGGAATTTTTTTGGGGTGAAACATATAAATGGCTATTCTTCCTGAAATACAAGTGATACAGTGAATTTATATTTTATAGAAAGGTTTTTTGTGTCGGACACTAATGCTTCGATTGGTAATAGCTGTATATAACATTTTTATAGTAAAGGTTCTATTTTTTTTTGTCAAATTTAGAGATTGTAAATTTTTGGTATTTTTGGTTCGAACATATAAAGGCTATTCCTCCTGAATACCAGTCGTAAGAAAAGTGATTTGCTATTTTTAGAAAGTGTTTTTGTTTGAAGGACACTAGGGTAGTCATTCGGAATTTGTAATAGCTTGTTATAATTTGGACGTAACAGTTCTTAACTGTTCTTTTTGTCCAAAATGTTGAATTTGTAAATTATTGGATTTTTGTGGTTCGAACAAATAAATGGCAATTCCTCCTGAAAATACGTCGTAGAAAAAGTGATTTGATATTTTTAGAAAGTTTTTGTGTGGAGGAATACTATGGTGTCTCGGATTTTAATAGCTGTTATACTTTTGTAGTAACAGAACACATTATTTTGTCAAATGTTGAAATTTGTAGAATTTTTGGATTTTGGTGTCGAACCTATTAAAATGGGCTTTACATCAATCATTATTGCCATTCATACTCTTGATAGTTTTAGAAAGTTTTTAATTTAAAGAAACACTAGGGTGTCTTCGGATTTTAATAGCTTATATATTGCAAGTAACAGTCCTCAATTTTATTTTGACAAAATTTTGAGATTTGTAAAATTTTGGATTTTTTTTGGTTCGAACATATTAAAATGGCTATTCCTCCTGAAAATAAAGTCGTAGAAATGATTTGGTGGTATCTTATAGAAAGGTTTTGTGTGAGCAAACACTAGGATGTTTTCGGATCTGTATAAGCTGTTATAGTATTGGCACAGGTTCTTAATTTATTTTTGTGAAAATGTTGAAATTTGAAATTTTTTGTATTTTTGTGGTTCGAACATATTTAATGGCTTATTCCTCCTGAATACAAGTCGTTAGAAACGTGATTTTTGTATTTTTAGAAAAGGTTTTTTGTTGAGCAATTACTTGTGTTTCGATTTGTAATAAGCTGTTTTATACTTTATGAGTAAACAGGTCTTACTTTATTTTTGAGCAAAATTTTAGAGATTTGTTAAACTTTTGGATTTTTTTGATTCGCACAAGAAATGGCTAATTCCTCCTGAAATACAAGTGTAGAAAAGTGATTTGATATTTTTTGAAAGGTTTTGTGTGAGACTGTTTATAATGTCTTTGGTATGGATGTCTTTATAGTTTTAAGGTTCTTTTTAATTTATTTTTGTCAAAATGTTGAAGTTTGAAAATTTTTTTAGGATTTTTTGTGGTTCGAAACACGTAATAAAATGGCTATTCCTCCTAATATACGTCGTAGAGAAAAGTGATTTTGATATTTTTGAAAAGATTTTGTGTGAGGAACACTAGGTGTCTTCGGATTTGTAATAGTGTTATACTTTTGGGGTAACAGGTTCTTAATTTATTTTTCAAAATGTTGAATGGTAAATTTTTTGCCGATTTTTGTAGTTCGACATTTAAATGGCATTCCTCTGAAAGTACAGTCCGTAGAAAAGTGACCTGGGATTTATTTTTGAAGGGTTTTTGAGTGTGGAATTTCTGGCGTGTGTTCGGATTTGTAATACTGTCTATACTTTGGAGCAGTCATCGGGTTTTTTAGTGGACCAAATTTTTGAGATTTGTAAATTTTTGATTATTTGGTTGAACATATAAATGGCTAGTCCTCCTGAAATACAAGTCGTAGAAATATTTTAATATTATTTTAGAAAGGTTTTTGTGTGAGGAACCATTAGAGGTGTCTTCGGATTTGTTAATAGCTGTAATATACTAATATATAGATAAAGGTTCTTAATTTATATGATCAAAATTTTGAGATTTTGTAATTTTTGGATTTTTTGGGTTCGAACACATAAAATGGCTATTCCTCCTGAAATACAAGTGTAGAAAGTGATTTTGATATTTTGTGAAAGGTTTTTGTCTGTGAGGAACACAAGGGGTCTTCGGATTTGTAATAGCTGTTATACTTTTGGAATACCGTTCTTAATTTTTTTGTCAAAATGTATTGAAATTTTGTAAATTTTTGGATTTTGTCAGTTTCGCACATATAAATGCAATTCTCTGAAATACGTCCGTAGAAAAGTGATTTTATATTTTTAGAAGGTTTTTTGTGAGGAATACTATGGAGTCTTCGATTTTGAATAGCTGTTATACTTTGGGTGTAACGGTCCTTAATTTAATTTTTCCCTTTTTGTCGAAACCGTATAATTTTTGGAATTTTTGTAGTTCGATCATATAATGGCTATTCCTCCTGAAAAACAAGTCTTAGAAAAGTGATTTGATATTTTTAGAAAGGTTCTTGTGTGAAGAGAAAAACAATCTAGCAGTGTCTATCGGATAATGTAAAATAGTTCAATATAACTTTATGGTAAAGTAAGATGATCATTTGTTCATGATATTAATGGAATTTTTTATTAATGCCCTGATTGGTCACCACAAAAAAGGTTTGCTTTTCGAATTCAAATCTCAAAGTTTGAATCAATGAGAATTGAATTTTTAATAATATATTTGAGAAATGACCCCAAAAAGAATCAAAGTTCAATATATTAAATAAGCTGTAATTAATACTTTTGAGTACAAGAGTTCTATAAATTTTCTCATTTTACCCTACCTAATCATTAGTTATTGGTTCAAAAATAAAGAAAAGCAGTAGACTGTGGAGATGATTCTGTAGTATCGAACATATAACATGGGTAATAGCAAAGGCATTTTTACAAATGTCAAAGAAATTTTCTTGGATATATTCGAAAAGTTTTATGATAGTCGAGGAAATAACATAATTGAGTGTGATATATGGTAAAAATGCCACTAGTATGCTTATAAGAAAAAAAAAAAAAATAAAAAGTACGGTCAAGATAAATTTTGAAGGAACCCATAAAATAATTTGAAGATTTAGTAAAATTTTTGGCATTATTAATAATAATAATCAGAAAATTAAATGGACAATATTCTCACTGAAAATAAAGTCGTAGAAAAGTGATTTAGATATTTTTAGAAAGGTTTACTGTGTGATGGACACAATAAGGGATAGATGTCGGATTTGTCAAAATAGCAAATGATTATAACATATTTTGGAAAGTAACACAGGACTTCTATTTCTTTATTGTCAAAATGTTGCAAAATTGTAAATTTTATGAAGAATATAATTAAAATAGAATAAAAAGATAACGAACCATATAATGGCAATTCCTCACTGAAATACGACGCTAGAAAATGATTAATTGAATATTACTATTAGAAAGGAATTTTGTTATGAGATAATACAAATATGTTGTCTAAATCCGAAGATTATCAATCATTCCGTATCTACATTATGCGACACATTGTTCTTATATATATTTTTCCAAATGAATGAAAATATATGATAATTTTATATGGTGTTTGATTGAAGAACGAAAAGAATATAAATGGCTACTTCCTACCTGAAACAAGTACGTAAAAAGTGATTTTGATGTTTAGAAAGGTATATTTATGTAGAACAAGAGCAAGGATGATCTTTCGAGAATTTGATTAATCGAGATGATTAATACTTTTGGATAACAGAGCTTTAATTTAATTTTTGACAAAATTTTAAAAATTTAAATAAATAATTTGGATTTTATTTGAACTCGGAAAAATAATGCATTTACTCCTAGAATACAATCAGTA
>JABUQX010055436.1:0-17500 GCA_015478945.1 Trachelipus rathkii
GACCGAGAGGAGAATATATCATATACATACAATGTTCATAATATATGCACAGATTTATTATTATAATGGGTGTCAATGTAGTAGTATACATATAGCTCAGTATATTATAGTGTATCATTATATAATATATATATATATATAATATATATATATATACTATAACTATATATATATATATAATATAAATATATATATATACTATAAGTACTATATATTCATATATATATATAGCAGTATATATTTAATAATATAGTCTATATATACATATATCATAAAGTTATAATATATTATGTAAATATACTAGATATTAATATATATTATAATATATATTATTATAAGTATTATATATAATATATATATATATATATATATATTTTATATATAATATATTTATTATATTATATATATTATATAGGTATATATATATATATACTTATATATATAATATAATATATATATATAGATATTATAATTAATATATATAATATATATAGTATAATAATATAATATATACTATTAATATATATTATATATATATATATATATATTATATTTATATATATATATATATATTATATATATTATATATATATATATATATATATATATATATATATATATATATATCTATATATATATATATATATATATCTATATATAATATATATATATTATATATATATATATATATATTGATATAATATTTAATATTTATTTATATAATATATATTATAATTATATACTATATATATATATATATTATATTATATATATTATATATATATATATTATATATATTATATTATATATATAATATATATATATATATATATATTTATATATAATATTATTATATATATATATAATATATATATATATTAATATATATATTATTATTTATAATAAATATATATATATATATATATATATAATATATTAAATATATATATAGTATATTACTATATATCACTATATATTATATATATATATATATATATAGTACTATAAATATATATACTATATATATAGTTATATAATATATATAATATATTATATATATATATATCTATTATATATATTATTATATATATATAGATATATATATATATTATTGTATATATATATAACTTATTATTAGTATATTATATATATTACTATATTCATATATATCTATATAATTATATATATACGATATATAAATATATATACTTTATATATATATATATATATATATTACTATATCAATATATATATATATATACTATAGATACATATTATATATAATATATATATATACTATATAGTATAATATCTATATATATTTATATATAATATTATATATACGGTATATTATATATATATATATATATCTATATAGTAATATATATATATAAGTATATTATATATATCGATATAATGAATTACGCGGTACGCTATATGATAAGGTGAATACATATAGATAACTACACTATTATATATTATATTATCTCTTGTAGGATGTATAGTAAGATGAGGGATACTTACTGGTGCGATAGCAACGACGTAGTAAGGTACTTCATCTTCAGTAGCAGATAGCGGCTCATTATATATAATATAACATGATATAAGATCACGTAGTAGTCGAGCCTTAGTCGTAGTCGTATATAGTAGGCGGAGCGTAAGTAATATAACGGGTGCGGCTCAGAACCAGTTGAAGTCAGTTTTTGGGTCTCAGCTGTTGGTAGGGTAAGTGCGGCGGGAGGCAGATTGCTCTGCGGTCCTCGTTTTCTCCGCCGACCTTCCCCATTTTAGTCATTGACCATGTTGTGGACGGAAGTGCATCGTGAGCTTTGGCTTGTGCGCTTCCCTGTTCCAACATTCGCTAACGAATCCCGTTCCCTCTGGTGAACATCATTTCGTCCTGGTTAGGACAAATTAGAGTTCAAGTGGTAGTTACAGATACGAACAGATACAGACATGGCCGACGCAAGATACCCTCAGAACAACCAGAAAATGTGGAGCGACAGTAAGAGTCAGCGTAGTGCATGTCGACTTCGAGCGTTTCTAACCGACGGCAATGACTTGTTGCTTCTTGAGAATATCAACTGCAGCGTGAGAATGATCATCTGCAAATGGTTTGAAATTTCCATCCATTATAAATAATGATTGGCTCAGGAATTGAGTCAAACAGATTATGTAAACCGCTGAGATCTGTGTGCGCAAAATGCTTGCACAGGTCGGCCTCCCTTGGCAGCCTTCGTTCACAGTAACGATGTGTTTTCTGTTCGTAGTGTTACTTACCGAGTTGACTCATAATTGTCTAACCCAGGATCGGAAATGTGTCGCCTGAAGGGAACGGGATCGTTACGTGAAAGTTGAACGCGTGCCAAAAGCTCTTTGCGTCGCGCTGCTACAGAATTAACTTTTATTAAACGCCCGCATGACAAAGCCATGATGCCTCCGTCGCACCCCAATGTCAATTACTAAAAATGGGAATGTCGCGAAGAAAATTCGAGACCGCGAGTCATCTGCCTTCGCCTGACTCACCCCGCCAACAGTGAACCCCAAAACGGCTTCAATTGTTCTGCCGACCTGCATATATATATAACTATATAATATATATATATATATAACTATAATTATCATTATTATATATCTATATATAATAATAAATATATATATATATATATATACATTATATATATAATATATCATATATCATAAGCATATATATAGGCTAAGTGGTTACGGGAGGCGTATGATAGCTTATAAGTAGTATATAGTGTTGTCGCAGGCGCGATTTGCCTGGCACTTGGTGAGCGACACACGCTTAGGGCTATCTGGGAGAGACGCGTGGTCTACCACATGGTCTTAGGCCATTTACATACTCCCTACCAGCGCTGATTATCAGTCTCGATAGTGAGCTCTATAGCACCTTCTCGCTGAAGCGATCTAATTGAGAGCACAACTTCCCACAACACCTGCATCACCAGTGACCATGTATACCTGTTCCCTCGATTCAGCACATGATATAGTCTGGAAATGAATATATCGATGCTAATACGTCACAGCATACTATTGTTATCTCCAGAGGTATAGCTCGCGAGGCTTATTCAGTCTGTAAAACATATCGGGAGCTTATACCAATCATGCCACGAGGAATGTCTTCACTCACTACAATAACCTTATCTAATGTACGTTTTACTTTCAATCCCTCCTTTTACACATCCTGCCCAATCTCTCTACCAATCCTCCCAAGCTCTTCTTCAGATTCGGCCGCACACAAATCTTGTGCCACACAAATCAAATCAACAATAGTAGGGCACGCCTCCACTCTCTTGCCATTCTCCATTATTCTATATATAATCCCCTGCCATCTTCACCTCTATTCTTTCATATTCCATCATATACAAATTGAATAACAAGGAGACATAACACATCATCCTGCCTCACTCAAATTAGTATATCTACGTTCTTAATATATAGAATAATTGACAGAAAGGCATATCCATAGTCATTATTCTTATCGTGAACACTATTTATTCTTATGCGACAGCAGTATGCCCTTTCAAATATCGCCATACGATACGGCTTTTATTGCACCATTCAGGAGAGCCAACCACCCACACCATACTTATCACTAACACGCCTGTCATAAGTGAGCTTCCTTAGTAGTAATCGCTATCATACGCACTGTTTGCACCATCCATAGAACCATGAAATAACAATTTTATTTCTCCTTTTTTCTCCTCATTTTCTCAACTCATTTGTCTTCAATGTAAATATTTGATCCACAAATCCTCTACCATCTAAACGCATCTTGTTCTTCCCAATCAGTCCTTCAGTCACTCGACGCACTCTTTCGACCAAAATACCAGCATATATCTTAACTACAACACTCAATAAACTAATTCCTCTATAATTCCTACAGTTACCCTTATCCCACTTACCTTTATGTAAGTGTTCTATAAATGCTCTTCTCCAATCCCTCGTAACGATGACTCCTCTCACATAAACACTTTGTTACCACTCTCAATCCAGTCAGTCACCAATCTCGCCTCGCTTGATACCATTTCACCAGTTAATTTTGATCTATACCTGCAGATTTTTAAACTCATTCTTCTAACATTCTCACTCTATCCCATTACTTAATCGGCTCTCGTCCTAACAATACCTATAGTCTTTCTTGGCCAACTATCAAACCACACACATTCACTACATCACTTCTTCCATTACTTTCGTCCAATGTTATGCAGATTTTCAAAGTGTTCCCTCCACATTCCCCTCACATCCATTTCATCAGACATTATTCTAAGCAGATTCCCCTTATTCTCACTCTTAACCTTTCGCGCTTTCTTTCAGAAGAGCTTCCTATTGCCTTGTAAGTCCCCATTCATCCTCATTCAAAACTGTTCATTTACCTCTTTTTTCTCCTACGTTATGCATCTTTAGTTTTCCTTTTTTCCCTCCTGAAATATTCCAAACCATCTTCTTTGATAAACAGTTTATTCATTGGTTTTTAAGTATCTTCAACCAAGCTTCTTCCTTACTTTTAACCGCAATGCACCACCTCTACATTCCACCACTCACACTTGTTAACATCTTACTTCTACTTTAAGGCAATTCCAAGCATTATTTTCTTTTGCACTGTCTGACAACCGCTTCCCTTCATTTGCTTCCAGAATTGTCAGTTCACTTGTTTTCAACATTCCTAATCTGTATTTACTTGCGAGAGCTCTTAAATACTTTATTATTATTATAATTATTATTATTATTATTTATTATTATTATTATTATTTATTATTATTATTATTATTATTATTATTATTATATTATTATGTTATATTGAATTATTATTTATTATTATTATTATTATTATAATTATTATTATTATATTATTTATTATTAATTGACTATTATAAATATATTATTATTAGTATTGGATTAATTATTATTTATTATTATATAATAAATACTATATAATAAAAAATTAAATATATATAACTATACTAATATATATAATATTATATTATATATATATATATATATATATATTATCTATACTATATATATATATATATATTACTATATATATATTATTGATGCAGGTAAACATCCGCATCGCGCAATCCGCAATCCGCGCTTTGCGCTGCGGGATGTTGGAGCCGGATATATTATTGTCGAACTAATTATCAAGAATTTTATTGACAAAAATACATTAATGAATTCTGAATGTAATACTTTTTATAATGAGAGACATGGGATTTCGTGTACTGGCAACTGTGTAATGATGACTCACGATCTCACAGCAATGAAGTTCCATAATATATTTAGATTCAACAGAGTCACATAGATTATAGGGATGCCAAAAATATCAGCGCACTCTACAGCTTCTGTCTCCGATGTAATAGGATTAATTAATCTCAAAGCTAAGAAAGCATTTTTGAACGCATCTCAAAGGAAAATGATGACCGGTTTAAAAAGATGAAAGTATGTTAATAAAACTAGAGATAAGAAAAACGCTTATTGTCTGTGTAAATTAATTGGGACCTTAAACTATTACAAATTCTACATTAAGATCTTCCGTTTATAAATGCAAATTTTTTTTGGACTCACAATATTATGAACATAGTTAAATCGTTTGATTTCTTGTGGTTATTTGAAAACTTCAATTCTCAAACAGTCTATTAATTCGCCACCCATTAATAAGAAAAAAACAAAATCTACAGAAGAACCCAACAACCCTTATTCAAGTAATCAATACAGATTCACTGGAAGAAATTTCTAGCAGTTCTCTAAGTAGTGATGATAGACGATACTCAATTATACAAAGCATGTAGTGGGCCAACATGATTGTAACAACTATCACCAAGAAATAAAGACTAAATACAGAATGATGCCTGCTTATCAGCTTGGTGAAAGTTCAGCAAAATGTTTACGCCACGTTTTAGTAAACTTGACAGAAGGAAAAATATACTTGGCTGTCCTCCAGTTAGTCAGTTTTCATTGAGGAAGACGTATTTAGCAAATGCTGGGCTGAATATATGACGTGAAAAGAGAATGCATGACTCTCCAGCAGAAAAATGCAGAAAAAATAACTTGTTTATCAAGCACAACCTCCTAGTAATTTGAATTTCAGTACTAGGGCAAAAAGTAATATATATATCACTTTTAAAATACTCTTTGCATTTAAGGTCGGAGGTTGGAGAAAGAGGTTGGTGGGGGTGCATTTGAGTTGGGTCCCACGTCCTCCGCACCTGGGTAACAATTATATTAAAAGATTGTAGCTAAAACTCGAATATATATATAGCTACTATTATGTATATATAATATAATAATATATATTATATATAGCTTATTATATATATATATAGTATAGAATCGTAGTATATCGCTATACTATAGATTAGAGGATGTAGCTTGTATATATATATATATATATAGTATATAGAATATATATATATAATATAACAACTGCTACAATTCAACGCAGTGTGGTTATAGTAATTGCTCATAAACTAACCCTTAAGTAATTTATCACACTGCTTGGATGTGAATCTCATGAGGACCCTAGCAGATGTGTCCGAGTAAGTGTTTGACGACCACGCAACGATGGACTAAAAAGCGCGAGGATTGTTCCTGTGGTGAATATATCACCCACCCACAGGAACCACGACGCGCTCTACCCGTCCACGCTCGGGCTTAGCGACAAACAGGGCACCGGCGCAGAGTGAAATACTTTATAACCGGGAATATATTGTAATGTATAGAACTAACTGCTACAATTCAACGCATGTGTGTGATAGGTATTCAAAATACACTCACCTTAAAGTAATTTCAGCACTACTGGGATTTTTGAAATACTATATCACAACTGCGTTGAATTGTAAGCATTTTTTGTGTTGTTATACTACAATAATATTCCCCGGTATAAAAAGTATTTCACTCTGCGCGGTGCCACTGTTTTGGTCTGCTAACGTGGCCCGAGCGTGGAACGGGTAAGCAGTAGACGTCGTGGTTCCTGTATGGTGGGGTGATATATTCACCACAGGAACAATTCTCGTGCTTTACTATTTAGGTCATCGTGGCGTGGTCTGTCAAACTCTTACGGCGGGGAGCATCTGCAAGGCCCAGGTTCACTCCAGCAGTGTGAATTACTTAAGGGGTTTATTGAAACACCTAATCACATCTGCGTTGTAAATTTGTAGCGTTGTTTATCATACAATATATCCCGGTTAAAAGTATTTTTAACTCTGCGGCGGTGCCCTCTGTTTTGTCCGCTATCGCGCCATAGCGTGGGACGGGGTAGAGTGCGTCGTGGTTCCTGTTGGGTGGGTGATATATTCACCACAGGAACAATTCTCGGGCTTACTTTTTAGTCATCGTGGCGCTGTCGTTCAAAACTTACAGTCGGACATCTGCTAGGGCGGCCTAGTTACATCCCTAGCATGTGGTGAAATTATCTTAAGGTTTTTTTTTAATATCATATATATTATACTATATATATATATATATATATATATTAATAATATATATAATAATATAATATTAATATTATAATAGTATATATAGTATATATTATATATAATATATAACTATATATATAATCATATATAATATATATATATATATATATATATTATCCAAAACATTGCGCATCCGCATCCGCGATGTTAAAATAAAACACACCACATCCACGGATGTGAAAAAAAATTATATCTGCTGGCATCACAATATAAATAGTATATATATATTACGGTAATGATATATTATATATTATATTACTATATATTAATAGGTTATGAATATATATATATAGGTATATATATAAGTAGTATATATATATGTATAATTATATATATATACTATTATATATAATAGTATAATACGTCTTTATAATCAAAGAAAATAACAGTGGACGGTAAAAGAATTACCTGCCTTCTCCGGATTGAAACACCGGCGTGTTCGATGAGGACATATGCCTCGATGCTTTACACTGAGCCTATCCCGTCAAACCCAATAAAAAGTTGAGTTCAAAGAGCAGCTTTTTGGGTTGAGTGATAGGCTGCAGTCGTAAATTCATTGAGCCATGATTGTCCTCATTTCGCTAACATCGTGGTGGTCAATCCCGGAGAAGGCCAGGTAATTCTTGTTACCTTCCCACTTAATGTTCTTTGTTTAAGATCTAAATAATAATTGCGATTATGCAATTTATTTTAACAACTATATATATACTATTATATATAATATTATATACATATATATACTGTATAATATTATATATAAAGTATTATATATATTATATCTTATAAGTATATAGTATATATTATATATATATATAGTATATATATTATATACTATAATTATAGTATATATATGTATATACTAATGACAAAATTATAATAACTATATAATATAGTATATTATATTTAATATTACGTTAACGTATAAGATAGTATATAATAGTATATATATATATATATAATAAGATACAATAACTAATATATAATTAATTATTATTTATACTATATATGAGAGTACTATAGTAAGTATACGTATTTTACTATATTATATATATATAATATAGTTTATATATATCATAGTGTATATATATTATGGATATATATATATATTATATAATAAGTAATTAATATATTATATATATATATATATATATATATTATATATATATAAATATATTATATATATATATTATTATATTATATTATATATAGATATAGTAGTATATAATAATAAATATATATATATTATTATATATATAATAATATATATATTATATATATAATAGTAATATATCAGTGTAATATATATACTAGATATATATATATATATATATATATATATATATATATATACCAGTGTTTATATATTACAGTTGTATATAAATATAATTAATATTATATATATATTATATATATATGATATTATATATAAGTATATATATATACTATATATATATATAATATACTATATATATTATATATAGTATATATGCTAATGATGATAATATATGTATTATATATATTATATAATAAATTATATACTTATATATATTTACTAGCTCGTATATATGATGAATATTATTATCATATATCATATATATAATCATACTCATGTGAATGAGTATAATACTATATAATTAATAGATTATATAATAATATTGAGTTCACGTTTTGGATGCAGTTGTTCAAGAGCGAGCTGTTTTTGGTCACGGCCTTCGGAACGGCGGATTCCTCAGTTATGGGTTTCGTATCCAACGTTCGCATACGTGACACTGAGCCACACAAAAAAAAATTATCGTCAGTTAGGAGATTATTCTGTCATATTTTAGCGTATTGTCAGTTTCACGGCGTATGTTTACACCTAATCTCGAATACAACACGTCACGTACCAGGACATAGCTACTCATACAACAGAACAATCTATTTCACATACAAATCAACTCTTGTCAATGCTTCTCGCATTGGATTAATGGCCGCCGTATTAGGATATGCGAGCTCACACTAGACTAACCGGTGGCAAAGCTCCAACGCGTTGGGCTAGAACCATGCGCTTGCTATCGGCCTGGGCCTACTCAAATATCCATCTATGCACCTAAGTAATATAGTCATATTATCCACTTGTGCCAGCAAACCATACATATTTCGTTATTGAGGATTTAAGTGGTGAGATGAAAACACAGTGTTGCGGGACAAATAGGAATACCCACTCGCACTACATCACACGTAGCACACACAACACACATATATATATAGATAATATATAGTATATATTATATAGTATATATATTATATATATATATATATATATAAGTTATATATATATTATAATGCATAATATATATACTGTATATATACGGTATATAATAGATATATATATAAGATATATATTAATATAATACTATATATATTATATATATAATATTATACTATATATATATGAATATTTTTATATACTATAAGTATATATATATATGCCATATATATATATCTAGTATATATATATATAATATAATATATTATATATATATGATATATATCATATATATATATAGTTAGTATATATATATATATATATAATATATAGTACTAGTATATAGTATATATATATGGTATTAGTATAGTCATATGATATAGTAGAGATATAACATAGTTTATATGAATATATAGTATAGTATATATAATAGTACATATATAGATTATATATATATATATATCATATATATACATATATATATATACTGTCAATGATATATATATTATATATATACTTATATATATTATATATATATTATATAATATAATATATATATTATATATATAATATAGTATAATATATATAATATTTATAAAAAGGATTTAAAGGTTACATTAGGGAATATATATAAAGGATTTAAAGGTTACAAGGGAAAGACCAGCATAGTACAAATTATGTGAAAACGTGATTATGATTGCATTGCATTGCTTTTTAAAAATGACAAATATATATATATGACAAATTATAATCGGGGATAAACTTAGGAGTTCTATAACCATGAACTTCCTTTTTGTATCAGGTCATTAAAACTTTAAACATTAAAAGTTATTTCAACCAAAGTCAGTAACAGCTGGTCAAAAAGAAACATTAATAAAGGATCAAGGGGTGAAGAGAAGAAAACATCATACCCTACAGAAGGTCACATTGCCTAGATCTACCAAATGTCTATTTCTCTGCCAAGAAGATATATAAGGGCCTGGAAGTTCCGAGAATTTAAAGAGTACTTGCTATTTATCAATCTATGACGATGTTGTCAGAATTATTTTCAGCAACATCTTTCAAAACAACAGGTAGAGTTGGCATTGGAAGATCTTCGCAGTGAAGCACAGGTCTCACTGCCGAGGGTATGTTGGGAACATTCTATTACCTATTTGTTCTTGTTATGAAAGCCACCGACATTGATCATATAAAAATAGTAGTTGTCAGTGTGGTTTGTCGGTTCTCCACATTATTGGGATTGTAAAAGCCATTGATTTTTCTTGCCATAGCTTCAGTTTCTTAATTCTTTAACAAAACTTCTTCAAAAATTGTATGCAGACCAAACTTTGTTTTGATCACCAATTTGCACCCCAAAATAAGCATAGTAAATATATTTTAACGAAACTAGTGATATCTTGTCTTAGTTTATTATACATTATCGAAACCACCACATGTATAAAAAAAAATATTTTTACACTTGCGGTATCTCATATTTGAAAAAAAAAACACCAAAAATATACTTATAAAATGCTTTAAATCAGAAGCAAAAATACGAGTATTGACAAAGGGGATGCTTATGATACCGCTTTTGGAAGAACACTGATTCATTCATCCTTTTGCCAATGTAATCTATATTCAATTTTTTGCAAGAAAATACATGTCTAAGCATATATATATATATATGAATATACTATATATATATATATATATATATATTTATTAATATATATATATATTATATATATATATATATATATATATATATATATGTAGGTAATTTTTGTTACTTGATTTGGAATCAGACATAGAAAAACCTTTGGAATCGACTGCCTTTTTTTTTTAAATCTCCAAAAATCTTGTCGGCCAGTGTATTACTATTATTATTATTATTATTATTATTGTTATTATTATTATTATTATTATTATTATTATTATTATTATTATTATTATTATTATTATTATTATTATTATTATTATTATTATTATTATTATTATTATTATTATTATTATTATTATTTATTATTATTATTATTATTATTATTATTGCATTATTATTATTATTATTATTATTATTATTATTATTATTATTATTATTATTATTATTATTATTATTATTATTATTATTATTATTATTATTATTATTATTATTATTATTATTATTTATTATTATTATTATTATTATTGACAGGGTCAATTTCATCAGACCTACAGTGGAGTCTCAGTTCTTTGTCTTTGTCCTGGAAGTGTGGACACTCCTATTATAAATGACTCTTCCTCTATTAGGTCTGACTATGCTAAATACTTTGATAAAAAATAATGAGAGTTTTACTAATGCAGAAAGATTGGTCCTTTTCTATAACTTAGACTTGAGTAAGTATATTCTATTTCAGTTTGAAATCTTTTCTTTTAATATATACTCGTATTTACCATTTAACATTAACATTACTATTACAATTACATTTAATATTCTTAATACTATTCTGGTCATTACAATGAAGGATATATCTACGGACTACCCAAAATACACAAAGATGAAAAAGACCCACCCCTGCGTCCCGTAATATCTATGTGTGGTACTGTCACTCATGACATTGCTCAATACCTCAATACCATAATACGTTCTTACTTAGATAACACGTTTATTGTCAAATCTAATAATGAAACCCTATGTAAACTATCTCACTTAAAACTTAGCAACTCAGAAACGCTTGCTTCTTTGGATGTTGAATCATTATTTACGAATGTTCCTGTTGTAGAAACCATATATTTCATAATTAAACATGTTTACCATTTCAATAATCCACCTCCTCACGACATATCTGAAAACCACATGAGGAACCTACTATTAATATGCTGTACTGAAACCCCTTTCAAATTTCAAGATAGTTTCTACCTGCAAAAGGATGGTATTGCCATGGGTTCACCTCTGGGCCCTATATTCGCTGACTTTTACATGGCGGAGCTAGAAAATAGAATTTTAAGGGAAAACAACACATTCAACCCAGTCTTCTATGTAAGATATGTTGATGACACCCTTACTATATTTAGGAACCGTACAGACATTCATCAGTTTATCAACCACTTGCAAAGCCTTTCTTGCCTCAAATTCACATATGAAACATCTCTAAATAATATTATTAACTATTTGGATATTAAAATAAAAATTAATGATGATGTAACCTTTTCTACAGGCATACATTTCAAGCCAATTGATAATGGTCTGTACCTTAATTACAGCTCCTACTCTCCAGAAGTATATAAGAATTCAATTATTAAAACACTCATATTTAGGGCTTATAAATTGTGCTAGGATTGGAAATCATTTGATGTTGAAGCTAAAAGAATTAAACAGAACCTGATCAACTGTAACCACCCTTTAAATTTAACGGAAAAATGTAACAAAACCATGACAAACCTATAAAAACCGGCATACGAAAATATATCGGAAAGAATTAGATTTTATTTTAAAACTTCAAATGCAAAACACTTCGATAAAGAGGAAAAATGTCTACGCGGTATTATTAACACCCACATCAAATCTACAAACAACTCAAAAATCACAGTTAAACTATATCACAAAACAAGAAAACTTTCTTCCTTTTCTCTACTAAGGATACCTTTCAGTTAATCACCAATGTCGTGTACCAATTCGCATGTCCGGGTCTGACTGTACGTCGACGTATATTGGTTACACGATTTATAGATTAACTGATAGGGCATACCAACACCGCTTTAAACCAAGTAAAATATACGAACATTTATTCACTGAACATAACAAGAGAACAGTATATGATATTTTCAAAAGTCATTTAAATTTTTACACTCCTGATGCGAAGCGCAAAACTGAAAATAGCCGAGGCTTATTACATAAAACATAACCAAACATCAACATAAAGTTTAACGTATTGTCCTTTAAATTAAGCATAATCTGAAATGCTAAAATCTTAATTTATAATTAATTTTTTATGTTGAAGACTCAATCAATTTTGAGATACGAAACTCTGACGAATGTCCGAGTTACTGATGAAACCGTCAGTGAATTAATAAATATAATATGCCTCATACTTTCTTTGCAACTTATTTTATAGAGTAGTTTTAAGAAAATTAAATGAAAATCAGAAGAAAATATTTAAGGAATTGCAAGACAAAAGTAAAACTAATCATAATAATAATAATAATAATATAATAATAATAAAATAATAATAATAATAATAATAATAATAATAATAATAATAATAATAATAATAATAATAATAATAATAATAATAATAATAATAATAATAATAATAATAATAATAATAATAATAATAATAATAATAATAATAATAATAATAATAATAATAATAATAAAGCAAAATTAAAATTTCAACACATTAAGTCACTTCACAAATTTGTCTAAAAAGCTCCCAAAAAAGACAAAAACAGAAAATATCTCATCTCAACTTCGCCGGTAGGAAAATCATATCCATTCCTCAGAAATGGTGTTCTAAGTCCGAAAACTCTTAAGAAGAGGGCTTACAGTCACCCTGGAGGTTCAAAAGGTAAGAGTTGCAGACTTCTCCTCTCAGAGTCGCTTCTTCGGATTTTCTTTCCTTTAAAAGTTAAGAAGAAAACACTTCCCATCAAGATCGATCCTTCAGGACTTAAACCATTGTTGAAGACTAATGTAATCGTTGCAATATTTCGCCTCTGAACTTAAGGCATCTTTAGGCGGTAATGAAATTTATTTGTGGAAATGGCTAAAAGAAATATTTTGTTATATTAAACCACTATTGTAAGAATGTAGTATTAAAACCAAAAATAAAATTTCAACACATTAAGTCACTTCACAAATTTGTCTAAAAAGTTCCCTCCCCAAAAAAAGACATAAAAAGGTAATATTCCATCTCAACTTCGGAAGTAGAAAAATCATGTCCACTCCTCAGAAAACGTGCCCTAAGTCCGAAACCTATAAAGAAGGGGGCTTACAGCCATCCTGGAGGTTCAAAAGGTAAGAGTTGAAGACTTCTCTCAGAGTCACTTCTTCGGATTTTCTTTCCTTTAAATGATAAGAAGAAAACACTTCCCATCAAGATCGATCCCTCAGAACTTAAACCATTGTTGAAGACTAATGCAATCGTTGCAATACTTCGCCTCCGAACTCGAGGCATCTTCAGCCGGTAATGAAATTTATTTGTGGAAATGGCTAATAGAAATATTTTGCTATATAAATCCACTATTATAAGAAATTAATATTAAAGCCAAAAATAAAATTTCAACACATTAAATCGCTTCACAAATTTGTCTAAATAGCTTTCAAAAAAAAGACAAAAACAGAAAGTGTCCCATCTCAACTTTTGAAAGCTTTTTAGACAAATATGTGAAGTGACTTAATGTATTGAAATTTTATTTTTGGCTTTAATATTACGTTCTTATAACAGTGGATTTTATATAGCAAAATATTTCTATTAGCCATTTCTACAAATAAATTTAATTACCGCCTCTAGAGGCCTTGAGTTCGGAGGCGAAATATTGCAATGATTACATTAGTTTTTAACAATGGTCTATGTCCTGAAGGATCGATTTTGATGGGAAGTATTTTCTTCTTAACTTTTAAAGGAAAGAAAATCTGAAGAAGCGACTCTGAGGCCCGTATTTATAAATCAACTTTGAAAAACGTCTTGACTTTCCGTAAAGGTAGCCTCAGATAAGCATTCCTCACAGCATAGAATCTAAAAAAAATTATAATGAAAACCACACCCTTTCTTATTCGCGATTTACTTATCGAAGACAGTTTTCAAGGAAAAACGTCATCATATTTCATGACGTCAGAGACCAATAGCCAATGAACACAAAGTAAATGAAACTAGAACAAAATAAAAGTATATTATATATTAATTTTATGTACGTAAATTTATAGAAATATTAAAAAGAAAAAAAATAATGAAATAATCTAAACGCGTTTAATAAAAATACTATGAGAATTGAAGATGTGTTGCTTCACATTTATTAGTTCCAGTTGCTTTGGTTGGCATAGCCTTAGGCTGAACGTAGCCTAGCTACGAAATTATGATAAATTATAAAAATATCATCTGCGCTCCTTACACTAAAGTTAGGTCCCGGTCGAAGGTTGCACGCTGCCTATTTCTCTTGTGTGAGCCTAATTATGTGGTTTTTGGGTATTTTCTTACACGAAAGTATATATTTGACAAAATCATTTACATAATAAATGCCAAAAAATGATATAAATTAAATAATAATAGCGACAAATTGTGCAATAAAAAAAACAAGATGGCTGCCGCTCGGAAAACAAAATCTTAAGGAGAGTTCAAGGTTGGTTCAGAGCTACCTTGACTAAGGAAGAGATTTCGCCAAGTATTTTGCGACGTCAAGGCTTCCTTACGGAAAAAATTTCTCAAGGATTGTTCATAAATTTGAATTTACGTTAAGGGAGGATTCTGAAGGAACACTTGACGAAAGGAAGAGAAAAGGCTGGTATGTAAATACGGCCCTGAGAGGAGAAGTCTGCAACTCTTACCTTTTGAACCTCCAGGGTGGTTGTAAGCCCTCTTCTTTAGAGTTTTCGGACTTAGGACACCCTTTCTGAGGAGTGGATATGATTTTCCTACTGGCATAGTTGAGATGGGATATTTTCTGTTTTTGTCTTTTTTTCGACCTTTTCATACAAATTTGTGAAGTGACAATGTGTTGAAATTTTAATTTTGATTTTAATATTACTTTCTTATAATAGTGGATTTATATAACAAAATATAATATAATAATAATAATAATAATAATAATAAAAATAATAGTATAATAAGTTAATAAATTAGTAATAAATAATAATCATAATTATTATTATTATTAATATAAGATTTTGATGCTTTTTCAAGCCTCCTGAATGTATTTCTTTCAACAGAGGAAATTTTATTTAGTATTATTCTTGAATAAAATAAAACAATTGATTTAAGTAAAGTACTAAGCTTTCGTCCGTACACTTCGGACATTTTCAATGAAGATATTTTTTAATGAACTGTTTTACCAAGTTTGATAAATAAATCAGGTGCAAGTCTTAAGATAATAAATAAATAAAATTCTAAATTTAAAAATCAGAGAAGCAAACTTACATTGACTTTTTGTCATTAAAGGATGTTTAAAAATTGAACTTTCGTTATATTTTATGTTCATCAATTGGATTATGTTTTCCTTAAGGAAACGATCCCCTAAGCGCAATTTCCATAAAAAATCTTTTTTTTCTGTTAATGATTGGAGAAGCTTTCTTTTATGGCTGTTATCGGGATTTTTGTGGTGTCTTCATGCGCATGCTTGAAATTTTTCTCGGCGTTTCTTATGTTGTGACATTCTCAAGTTGAGGATATTCGTTGTGTATTAGATAAAAGCGGTTTTACATCAACTTTAAGAACAATAAACTCGGTACACAACATTACTACTCTCACCATCCGAAAGCGCGTTTCACGAGTAGAGAAGCACGAGCTCAGTTTCAATAGCTTATAGTAACATCTAAGTTTTATTTCTTCCCTCTTTTGCCTTTAATATGCTTTTTGAAAATTAATTTTAATTTGTCTTCTTCCTTTTTTTTCTGATTGACATTTTCAGTTTTATAATATAATATGAGCTTTCGTTTTCTTTTTCATCGATAGTATTGGAACTTAAATTATTTAAAGTATTTCTTTATAGTTTTCTCTATAATATTCTGTGAAAAGTTATTGTTAATTAAATTCGGAGCTATTATTTTAATTTCCTTATCGAAAATGATCCAGTCAGA
>JABUQX010055436.1:27500-35000 GCA_015478945.1 Trachelipus rathkii
GAACAAATTGCGGAGTATAGCAACATCAAAATTTGCAAATGAGAGGAGCATCCCGTGACATGTAGTGGCTGTGAGTGATGTTGGTGTGGCCAATGCGGAGACGTGCAGGTATCACCTCTTGCAAGAGATTTCGTCTGTGAGAAAAACCACTTACCAATGCTCAGCTTTATATTTCTAAGTTTCGACCCTCGTTGAAAACTCACCCATCACTCTTGGCAGTTAGACCGGAAGCCTTGTCGGAGAGCAGGATAATAATCCGTTGATGGGAGACGCCCTTATCGAATGGCATCCGGGAGATACCTAGAACAGCTACGGAAAGAGGAGGCGGGAATTCTGGCCTCTCTGTCAGCGATTTCTTTGCCAGTTACCCTCACGTGAGAAGTGGTCCAACATAGAATAATTGTGAGAGTGGATCAGTCGAAGAAATTGTTGTACAGCGGATACCATTGTGTTTACAGAATAGGGGGCTTTAAGAGCCTGGAGATCGCTTTACGAATATGAATAAATGACATAAGAGTGGTCTTGGTTAAGGAATAAAATTCGAGAGAGGGTAATCAATCATAGCCATTAATATTGCCGTAAAAATTAAAGCATGAGGGGAGGGTATAGGAGAGTTTGCGGTCATGAATGACAGCAGAGGCCCCCATACTGCCCCCTGTTTTAGTGCTGTCAGTAAACACTGTAGTAAATCCACAGTGAACTGCCGAACTGCCGAATGAGACAAGAATGATGCCTTTAACAAGGCAGCGTGGTGGCCAGATTTTAAAAGAGAGGTCATGAGGTCAGATGGTGGGAACAGAAAATAGCCAAGGTTTATACCCTTCATCATAAAAGAATGGTAGCACTTTTAACAAAAGGATATTGAGGAAGTTAAGGATGTTACAAACAGTATTTTCAAATAGCCAATAAGGAGGATTCTGAGGTATCTCTCGCAGAATCGGTGTCAGAGCAGAGGGTAATGGAATTTGAAAGCAGAGATAATTTGTGCACATGATGTAATCCCTTCGAATAGAGAGTGACATCACATCGGATTCAACTTCAAAGCTCACCCGAAGGACGATCAGAAAGCTACTTTGGAAACACGGATCGCCTCATTTTGTTGGATGTGATCCAACAGATGTAGAATGGTTGGGGAAGTCTGACCATATACTACGCAGCCATAGCTCAACGTCGACTGGATTAGAGCGATGTGGAGACGTAAAAGGGACTTGCGATCAGCACCCCAAGATTTTGAGATGAGATGACGTAATAGGTCCAGCACGCGATGACAAGTCGTATTCAGGAGTTTAATGTGCATTGCTGTGTGGTGCATGTGCTAGGTGGTAATCTAGAATGAGTTCTAGAAATTTTACTTATGTAGTTATAGGAATGGATGAACCATATAAGGTTAGATTCGCGGAATAAAGGTGGCAGGTTCTTCGAAAAAATAGTACTGCTGAGGTTTTGGTGGGTGAGAAATTTAAACCATTGGAGTTACCCCATTGTGAAAAATCAAAAGCTAGTTGGAGTTGCCGTTCAAGAAATGGCAGCATGGCACCAGCAATGTATAGCGCCAGGTCATCAACATAAAGAGAAAAGTTGACCCTCGCTGGGATAGAAGTAACGAGGTCATCGAATCCGAGAGAAAATAGTAATATACTTAGAACACTGCCCTCGGGAACGTTTTTATCCAGAATAAAGTGGCATGATACAACAAAAGTGCACCGAACTTGGATAGATCTGTTTGACAGAAGGCATTTAATAAAGAGAGGGATATGTCCTCGGAAATCGAGCGAGTGGAGTTTAAGGAGAACCCACAGTCACAATCTTTTTCAAGGTAATAAAAGACACCAAGAACCTCACCAGTTGAGAAGGTTTTCCGAATGTTATGGTCTATTTTAACAAGGGATCCGCGGTCGAACGATTTTTGCAGAAACCAAACTGGAAATTTGAAAAAGCCTGGCGATTCTCCAAAACAGGGAAAAGGTGGTTTGAAACCATTTTCTCCATTAATTTACAAGAATGACCGGTCAGCGAAATTTGTCTTCGGTCTTCCGCCACCTTCGGATCTTTCACAGGTTTGGGAATAGGGATTGCAAAAGCTGTAGTCCAAATAGATGGAAAAGAGGATTAGATCCAGATTCTGTTATACAGATCAAGCAAGAATGCTGATTCATAGGGGTAAATATGACGGAGCATTATGTACGAAATTATGTCTGGACCAAGTGCACTGTCTCTGCTTTTCGTCAGTGTAGTTTGATACTTTGCAAGTGTAAAAAAAGACGGTTATTGGTATGATCCTCCCCTTTCACTGTTAAAAAGTCTGGCGGTGCAGTGTTAATTCTCAGTTTTGAAAAGGCTTCATGATACGGGAAGAGATCAAGTAGCTTGCAAAACTACAACCTAATGCAACTAATATCAGTATCTGCCAAGCAAGCAGATTCAGAAATGTGTGGAAAATATGAGGCTGTTTCTATGGAAACAGGGGAGGAAGGTGTAACAGAAAAAAATGTCATCTTTTTGAGAGGTTGTTGGTGTTGCGATATTGGGATTCAATATAGGATCTCCCGTTTTTTCCTTTTTTTTGTAGGACCCATAGTAGGTCCTGAAATATGGGACAACAATAATGGAATGCTTGAATGCCAATTTGGATATACCATTATCTCTTGTAACTTTTTACATGATGGGCAGGATACTTTGATTGGACTACGGGTTGAGATTCAGTGTCCAACTGTAGATGGCCAGCATGTCTAAATATCTCCCGTTTCAGTGTAGGACTCATAGTAGGTCTTGGGATAAGGGTAAAAACAATGGAATGCCTGAATGTCAATTTGGATATTACATTAACATTGCAACTCTTGTAACTCTTTACATGAGGGGCAACAGTCATTAATTTGATTACAGGATGAAGGACAGTGACCAACCGAAGATGGCCAACATATCTGGAACCTCAGTTTTTTTTGTAGGACCCATAGTAGGTCCTGAAATAAATGTAACAAAAATGGAATGTTTGAATTCCTATTTAGATATTCCCTTAAAATTAAAACTCTTGTAACTTTCAACAAGAGGGGCAACAGTCTTTGATTTGCTACAGGTTGAAAGACCGTGTCCTACTGATGAGGGCCAACATGTCTGGATATCTCCCGTTTTTTTGTAGGATCCATAGTAAGTCCTGAAATAAGGGTCAACATAACGAAATGTTTGAATGCAAATTTGAATATACTATTAACATTGCAACCCTTGTAACCTTTTACACGAAGGGCAACAGCCTTTAATTTGAATACAGGTTGAAAGACAGTGCCCAACTGAAGTTGGCCAACATGTCTGGATATATCCCGTTTTGTGTTGAACCCATAATAGATTCTGAAATAAGGGTCAAAATAATGTAATGTTTGAATAAAAATTAGGATATACGTACCATTAAAATTGTAACTCGTGTAACTTTTTAGATGAGGGCAACTGTCTTTTGATTTGACTAAATGTTGAAAGACCGTTTCCTACTGAAGCAGTAGAGAATGTCTAGATATTTCCCGTTTTTTTGTAGAACCCGTACTATGTCCCAAAATAACTATCAAAATAATGAAATGCTTGAATGCCAATTTAGAAACACTTAACATTGCAACTCTTGTAACTCTCTACATGAAGGACAACAGTTCTAGATTTGAATTCAGGTTGAAAGAAAGTGTCAAACTGAGGGATGCTAATCCATAGTCGGTCCTGAAATAAGGGCGAAAATAATGGATTGCTTGAATGAAAATTTGGATACATCATTAACATTTCAACTCTTGCAACTTTTTAATTGAGGGGCAACAGCTTTTGATTTGAATAAAAGTTGAGAGACCGTATCATACTGATTAGGGACAACAATTTTTTATCTCTTCCTTTTTTATGTAGGACCCACAGAATGTCATGAAATAAGGGTCAAAATAATGTAATGCTTGAAGAAAATTTGAATATATCATTAACATTGCAACTCTTGTAACTTTATACGGGAGGGGTAAAAGTCTCTGATTTGAATAAAGGTTGAAAAACTGTGTCATACTGATGGGAGGCAACATGTTTTGATATCTCAAATCTTTTCTGTAGGATACTTGGTAGATCCTGAAATAAGAGTAAAAATAATGGAATGCTTAAATGCGAATTTGGATATATCATTAACATTGCAACTTTTGTAACTTTTTACATGAAGGGCACCAGCCTTTGATTCAACAATATGCTGAAAGACCATGTCCTATTGAAGCTGGTCAGCATGTCCAGATATCTCCCGCTTTTTTGTAGGGCGTCTTAAAATAACGATAAAGAAATGGAATGTATACCATTAACATTACAACTTTTGAAACTCTTTGCATGATAGAGCAACAGTCTTTGATTTGACAACAGATTGAAAGATAGTGTCAAACTGAAGATGGCCAACTTGTTTGGATATCTCCCTTTTTTTTGTAGAACCTATAGTAGGTCCTTAAATAAGGGTCGAAATATTGCATTGCTTGAATGCAAATTTGAATATTCCATTAACATTTCAACTCTTGCAATTTTTTTACATGAGGCGCAACAGTCTTTGATTTGACTAAAGGTTGAAAGACAGTCATACTTATGAGGGTTAACCTATCTGATATCTCCCGTTTATTTGTAGAACCCATAGGTCCTAAAATAATGGTCAAAATAATGGAATGCTTGAATGCCAATTTAGAAATGCCTTTACCATTTCAACTCTTATAACTTTTTGCATGAGGGGCAACAGTCTTTGATTTGAATACAGGTTGATAGACAGTATCCTACTGCTGAGAGCTAACATGTCTGGATATCTTCCTTCTTTTTGAAGAACCCAAAGTAGGTCTTGAAATTATGGTCAAAATAATGGAATGCTTGAATGCCAATTTGAAAATACCATTAACATTGCAACTTTTGTAACTTTTTACATTAGGGGCAACAGTCTTTGATTTACTACAGGTTGAAAGACGGTATCCTACTGAGTAGGGCCAACATGTCTGGATATATCCCCTTTTTGTGGACAACCCATAGAAGGTCCTGAAATAAGGGTCAAAATAATGCAATTCTTGAATGTGAATTTGGAGGTACCATTAACATTGCAATTCTTGTAACTTTTTACATGTTGGGCAGCAGTCTTTGATTTGAGTACAATTTAAAAGACAGTATCCTACAGAGGAGGGCCAACATGTCTGGATAGCTCCTGGATTTTTTTTTTTTTTTTTGTAAAACCCATAGTAGTTCCTGAAATAAGGGAAAAATGGAATGCTTGAATGCCAATTTAGAAACAACATTAACATTGCAGCCCTTGTAACCTTTAAAATGAAGGGTAACAGTCTTTGATTTGACTACTTGTTGGAAAGTAGTGTCCTACTGAAGCTGGCCAATATGTCTGGATTTCTTTAGTTTTTTGTAGGGTCCATAGTCGGTCCTGAAATAAGGGCCAAATTAATGAAATGCTTAAAAGTGAATTTGGATATACCATTAACATTGCAGCTCTTGCAACTTTTTAAATGAGAAACAACAGTCTTTGATTTGACTATAGTTTGAAAAACAGCGTCTAACTGAAGATGGAAATAAGGGAATGCTTGAATGCCTATTTGGATATAACATTAACATTGCAACTCTTGTAACTTTTTACATGAGGTGGCAACAGTCTTTGATTTGACTACATCTTGAAAGATAGTGTCCTACTAATGAAGGCTAACATGTCCAGATACCTACCATTTTTTTTTAAGAACTCGCATTAGGTACTGAGAAAGGGTAAAAATAATAGAATGCTTGAATGCCAAATTATATATACACCATAAATATTGCAACTCTTGTAAGTTTTAAATATGAAGGGCGACAGTCTTTGATTTGACTACAGTTTGAAAGGCCGTATCCAAATGAGGAGATCCAACATGTCTGGATATCTCCATTTTTTGGTAGGACCCATAGTAGGCCTCTAAATAAACGTCAAAATAATGAAATTCTTGAATGCGAATTTTATATTTTTTTTTTTTTTTTTACAGTTGTCACCACCACTCACGGGCAGAGCCCTATTCAAAGATGGGGTGTTGCACGTCTCAGAAGTCAACATCTAACGTAAATTACGCAGATGAGCACAGACCCAGCCTTTGAAGTGAAGGAGATTAAATTCAGCAGGAAACACAGAAGATGAAAGAGAATTCCACAAAACATATGTGGCAGGAAAGAAGGAGCACCGTTCAGCGAACTAACCTGGAAGTTACTAAATATCAACACATAAACTCATGGGGCAGGCCAACACCCTAGTGCTACGGGGCGACGTAAAGGTGGAAGGTACGCAGTGAATAACAGCTCCCTGAGCACTGCCGCTGCAGTAACCTATAGGAAAGAGATAAATCACCAACATCGCGCCGCAAAGATAGAGGATCAAGTGAACTGTAAAGTACAGAACCGTTTATAAGCCTTTTGGCTTTTGACTCGACCCTATCCAAATGCCGGGTGAAACCAGAGCCCCCCAGATATGAGAGCAGTACTCATACAAGGGCGGATGAGCTCAAGTATAGGCTGGAGTAATGAGAAGAGGAAAAATAAGTCTGCCAGTCTAAGGCACTCTAAACGAACTGCCCAGTTTTCTTTGGCCGCCCTATCCAATCATTTTGATTTGATGTTTTCAAGATATTTTTTTTGCTTATATTATGGTGAAGGATGTTTATATTGTCAATAAGAGAGACGGAGGAACCATCGAAATAGCTAGGAAAGTTAAAACATCTTTGTTCGAAGAGAGATTTGTAGATGTTGACTTTTAAGAGAATGGATTTCACAAGTTAGAAGACCCCATCCGGAAATTCTATCCAGATCAAGGAGAATAATATCGGAAAGATTAAGACGAGAGCAACTCTTAGATCCTAAAGAGGGAGGAAATTTGAAGTGAGTTAGAAAAATGAGAGTGTCGGGTCATCGGCAATGAGTGGATAGAGGTTAGATGTGCAGGTGAAAAAATTTCTAATGAAAAGAAAGAAATAAGACGCAGGAGAAAAGAAAGACCACTGAGGGCACCACATTGACAGAAAAGGAAACAGAAATCTCCCCATCAACCACATCTGATATTTGGAGATAATATGAAAGAACACTAAGCAAAAGTAAACAAGGAGAAGGAGGTAAACCAAAGGAAAGGAGCTTGGAAAGCAGTCAACGCATGAAAACCAGGTCAAATGCTTTGGATATGTCAGGCGCCACCGCGCAAGTCTCCCGTAGTTCCCTAAGGGCGGAAACTTATCAGATTCAGTAAGCATAAGAAAGTATATCGCCAGTAAGACCTCGAGCGCCGAAAGACATACTGGCGATCGGAAAAGAAGTGATGAGATTCCAGATGATCTAAGAAAAGTGAGAGTTGAGAAAGTTTTCAAAGATCTTAGATAGAAACAAATTTAGAGCTATAGGGCGATAGTTAGAAGGATCAAGCGGCTTCCTTTTTTTGGAACAGGTTGGACATGTGTACGTGATTCCAACACTGAGGGAAAGTATTAGCATTGAGACATAGAGAATCATAGGTGAACGAGGGAA
>JABUQX010055436.1:42500-47500 GCA_015478945.1 Trachelipus rathkii
AGGGATGGCAATTTTGGTGATTTTTTGATTTTTTTTAAAAAAAATCAATTTGTGATTTTTTTGATTTTTTTGATATTTTTGATTTTTTGGATTCGTAACGTCACGCGAAATATAATTTGCAAGTTACAAATTATATATCGCGTGACGTTACGAATCTGAAAACATAGAAAAAAATAAAAAAAATAAAAAAAATCACATTGATTTTTTTAAAAAAAATCAAAATCACCAAAATTGCCATCCCTGCTCCCCAGTAAGAAAAGTGTCCCAAGTCAAATATATAAAAGTATTCACAGATGACGGAGGAAAGGAAATTATTTTAACATTATCTGGGTTGACTATAACGACATTAGCGGACTCACGCGGGATGAATTTGAACTGTGAAACTTTTTTTAGTGATTGAAGTTCGATTTATTTGAAACATAAGCATACATAATATGAGATAATTGAAATTTCGTTATATATAATATATATATATATGTTATATATATATATATATATATATATATGAGCATATATGCGCAAGAGCATATATACATATATATATGGTTATGGCTATTGTTGTTGTAATGAAAAAGATATATAAATATATATATATATATATATATATATATATATATATATATATATATATATATATATATATATATATATATATATAGATATTAATATATATATTGGAAAAAGTTACTTAACGCCCACACGGAACGGGAGCTCGGATCAAAAAAAATTTTCACAGGTAGCATCTATGATACATAAATAGATGTTCTAAGGTCGAATGATTTTTTTTTTTTTTTTTTTTTTTAGGTTAGGTTAGGTTAGGTTATAGGTTATTAGTTAGGTTAGGTTAGGTTAGGTTAGGTTAGGTTAGGTTAGGTTAGGTTAGGTTAGGTTAGGTTAGGTTAGGTTAGGTTAGGTTAGGTTAGGTTAGAATAGAAAAAAATTTCATTTCGACCCTAAAAACATCTATTTATGTATCAAAGAGGCTACTTGTGAAAATTTTTTTTTGATCCGAGCTCCCGTTCCGTGTGGGCGTTAAGTAACTTTTACCTATATATATATATATATATATATATATATATATATATATATATATATATATATATATATATATATATATAAGAAAGTATATATATATATATATATATATATATAGTATATATATATATAGGACCTGTTATGTTTACGACTCCGTCAGTTTTGATATTTTTTTTTTTTTAATTGATATTTCTAGTTTATGATCCTAACAATCAATTTAAGTGGTGACGGACATGATTCAAAAATATATATAGGACCTGTTACGTTTTACGACTCCGTCAGTTTTAATTTTTTTTTTTTTTTTAACTAAAGGAATACCCAAGGGTAAACCGCAAAGATGGCAGGAGTCGGGGTCTCTCGGCCTTCCGGGGAACGACGGGGTAGGACTATTTCCCCCCCTCCGGGGAGGGTCTCCGGTCTTTGGTATTTGGGTGTCGCGGGGGTTCCTCCGCCCCCTCCCCTTATGGAAAACGTCCCCCTCTGTCCCCCGTCGGCTCGAGCCCCCTAATTTTTTTTTAGTTTTTGTTTTACATTTATGTAATAAGCTTTATATACTGATTCCAAATATGTAATTGGTTTTTCTGTAAGTGTCATACTTTTCGAGATATTTAATATTTTATTTTTTTTTATTTACATTTTTGTAATAAGCTTTATATGCTGATTCCAAATATGTAGCACTTTTTCTGTAAGTAGTCGTATTTTTCGGGAGATATTTCATTTTAATTTTTATATAAATGTGATTTTTAAAAAATTATTTAAAATATTTCTAACTTTTGAATCATGTCCGTCACCACTTAAATTCATTATTAGTATCATATACTAGCAATATGTTAAAAAAAAAAAAATCAAAACTGACGGAGTCGTAAAACATAACAGGGCTATATATATATATATATATATATATATATAGTATATAGTATATATATATATATATAAATTATATATATATATATATATATATATATATATATATATATATATATATATATATATATATATATATATATATATATATATAAAGGTGGGCACCGTTAATGAGAAAGAACGCCGTTAATCCTTAATCGTTAACAAAAATTGACGGCGTTAACAATAATTAAAGCGTTTATCGTGGTAAAGAATTTAACGGAAGCTAACGTTAATCGTTAACGTTAACCGCCTTCAAAATATGTAGGAATAGTAATAATAACATAATTTTTATGATTGTAGATATTCAGTTTCGAGAGTATATAGTTATAAAGATATATATATATATACATATATATATATTGTTATTATATATATATATATGTATATATATATATATATATATATATATATATATATATATATATATATATATATATATATATATATATATATATATATATATATATATATATATATATATAATATATATATATATATATTTATATATAAATATATATATATATATATATATATATTTTTTATATATATATATATATATATATATATATATAAAGATATATATATATATATATATATATATATATATATATATATATATATATATATATATATATATATGGACAAAGTTACTTTAACGCCCACACGGAACGGGAGCTCGGTAAAAAAAAATTTTCACAGGTAGCATCTATGATACATAAATAGATGTTCTAGGGTCGAAATGAATTTTTTTTTTTTTTTTTTTTTTTTTTTTTTTTTTTTTTTTTTATATATTATTTGTAAAGGTATTACACGGCAATGTAGGGGGCTCGAGCCGACGGGGAACACAGGGGGGGACGTTTTCCATACCCCGTAGGGGAGGGGCGGAGGAACCCCCGCGACACCCAAATACCAAAGAGCGGGGGTTCCGGAGACCTTCCCCGGAGGGGGGGGAAGTCCTACCCCGTAGTTCCCCGGAAGGCCGAGAGACCTCGATCTCCTGCCATCGGTGCGGTATACCCTTGGGGTATTCTTTAATTACATTTTCCGAAGTAAAATTTTACCAGGATTCCAAAAATGTATTCCTTTTCGCTGTAGCTATTGTAGTTTTTGAGATATGATTTTTTTTTTTTTTTTTTTTTTCATTTCGACCCTAAAACGTCTATTTATGTATCATAGAGGCTACCTGTGAAAATTTTTTTTTGATCCGAGCTCCCGTTCCGTTTTTGCTTTTACTTTTACCTATATATATATATTTATTTTCTATATATTTCGTTATGTTATATATATATATATATATATATATATATATATATATATATATATATATATATATATATATATATATATATATATATATATATATAATATGATATTCACACAAACTTACAGTTTTAATACAAATATGTATATTTTTTTTTTATAAATTACAATGCTTATTAGGCCTACTTCTTATATTTTTCACTAGTCACAAAAGAAGCAAGTTCAAGTAACGAACGAAAGAAGTTAATGACTCATTGAACGGGCAACGGTCACTATCTTTTTTTCTTCAGCGAACCAATAAGAAATGAGAATACAGCATAAGAAAAACATGTTAAACATTACTAAAAGGGATAATCGTGTAAGAATAAACCCATTTTGACATTGAGAGGAGCGCGTTTAGGAAATTTTGGAAAAAAAAGTTTGTTATCGAAATCGAATCTAATGCAATTTAAAATATGATAAGAAAATATTTTATAAACTCGTAAATTAAGGTAACGATTAACGGATGCAGGGGAAAATTTTAACTCGTTAACGTTAATTCACAAATGTAACTCGTTAGTAGTCCGTTACTTTTCGAAATTAACGAAAGCGTTAAAAGTTAAAGAAAAAATTAACGAGTTAATTAGCGGATTAACGCTTTAGCGCGTTAATGCCCACCTTTATGTATAATATATATATATATATATATATATATATATATATATATATATATATATATATATATATATATATATAATATATATATATATTTTATTATTGTTAAGTTATACTAGTTAGCATATGAAGATATAGCATATATATATATTATATAGGCATATATATATATATATATATATATATTATTAATATTGAGTTGGTTATTATATATAGATATATATATTATATATATATATATATATATATATGATTGATAATATGTATTTTACGTGATCTAAGTTACCTATAATGAAAAGCCTTTTCTGAAATCTCTCAATAAATAGAAACCTAATCAGTTATAAATTTTAAATATTGCTTTAAATAAAAAAAATGGATTTCAAAGGAAAAGTAGTTTTGATTACTGGAGGTGCTGGGGGCATCGGAAAGTCCTTGGCAAGGACTTTCCTTGAAAATGGTGCGAAGGTAAATTTTCAATCTACTCCAAATATATATATTTTTTAATGAATTTTCTGTCGTTCTATTATCTTCTTTTAGAATATATATGTTTCCTGTGTCATTAATTATTAGTTCTTTGATATATTAACTTTATAAATTAATTTTTTTTCTCTTAAAAGATTCAATTCCCCTCTGCGCCCAATATTATTAAGTTTTTTTTTTTAAATTAGTTACCCATATATTTATTTTAATAAAAGAAAATTTTAGTTTTACCATTAAATCTTTCTTTCTTTTCAAAAGCTCATTTAATATTATTTTCATTTCTTTTATTTAAACCTATCGGCATTAGATTAAAGGTGCAACCAAAAGTATAATTTTTTTATTTAAATATTTAATGCATTTAAATAAATAACAAGTGTCAATCATTTTTAAAACATATATATATATATATATATATATATATATATATATATATATATATATATATATATATATATATATATATATATATATATATATATATATATATATATATATATATATTTATATATATATATATATATATATATATATATATATATATATATATATTATATATATATGTTAGTGATAGCAGATGTCAGATTTTTTACATCCGCGGATGCGGATGTTTTATATATATATACAGAGTTATATATATATGGGATATAAAGATATATATATATATA
>JABUQX010055436.1:52500-57500 GCA_015478945.1 Trachelipus rathkii
TTGTTATATGGAGTTAGGTTATATTTGTTTTTAATATATAGATATATATATATATAGTATATATATATTATTATATATATATTTTTCATACTTTTTACTTATAAATATCTATATATATATATATATATATATTATTATTATATATATATATATATATATATATATATATATATATATATATATATTATGTAATATGCAAAGATTGTATAATATGAATGTGTAGCTTACTTATGTACAAAAATGGAAGTCACGAAATATATATTATTGTGTTTTGTAGGGATGGCCAAAAAATATCGATATATCGAAATATCGATATTTTTGGCTCAATATATCGATATTTTGGGGCGATATTTTCTTAGGCGATATATCGATATTTCGATATTTTTTCTTAATATCGAAAGCCGATATTCTTTTCAAAAAAAAAATTTTTAAAGGCCGGAAAAAAATAAAATCTTATCCCCCTCTCCCGACACCCTGAAGTGATGAAACTCCCTTTTCCCCCTATATTTCGTTCTTGGTTCGTCCCCCAATGTCGTGTATAAAATAAACCGAAAAATTGGAGTTTTAGATTTTTCTTTTCGGGAACCAAAAATAGATCGACATGGCACATACCACATAGTCAAATTGTCTTCTGAGTATTCACTAATCACTATTCAGTTATTCAGTGATCAAGTGGATATTGCGACCCAATAAAATTTTGGAATGATAGTAAAAATGCTTTCCCTGCTATGTTTATGTTAGCAATGAAATATCTTACTGTAAATGCGACGTCAGTCTCATATCATATCATCACTCATATCGAATAGATCGACTCGAGTATCAATCAGTTAGTGTTCTTTTTATGTGTATTAGAATGTTTAGATAATAAATATTGTGTTTTTTAAAAATATATATATATATATATATATATATATATATATATATATATATATATAAGAAGTATATATATATATATATATATATATATATATATATATATATATATATATATATATATATATATATATATATATATATATATATATATATATATTTTTATATATTTTTTCTTATTTTTTATATATATATATAGATATATTTATATATATATATATATATAAATAAAGATATAAAAAGCAGAAAAAGATAGTATATTAAAATATATATATATATATATATATATATATATATACATATATAATTCAAAGGGTAACTAATTTGAGTTACATTGAATAAAAGGAAAGGAATTAAAAATAGCCATCATAGTTTTATTTTCCTTTTATGAACATTTTATAATTTATTTATTTATTCTTGAGACTGTTAAAGACTTTGCAGTCCACTCGAGACCAGCCTGATCCTGATTTACGTGTAGCTCTGTGGAGTGTGTTCAGTGTCAGTGTGGACAAAGATAATCATTGCAGAAATCTAATACCGGAACAGGACTCCTGTGAGTTGGTTTACAGTTAACATACCGAGTACCGACTAGTCTAATCATCTACTGGCGATTACGATTGTTTCGCTTAAATATGTAATTAACTAAATTAACGATTTTATAATAGTTATTACTAAAAGTTAGTATTTGGGGATACATCACTACAGCTTTTCTTATGATAAGTCGTCTGGCATCCAGTTCGAACTTCTTAAATATTATTTCATTTTATTACTAAAATTTAATAGATTTTCTTAAGATCCAGACTTCCAGAGTCGTCCAAGTATCAGCTGTCTACCATCCAATTTAAATTAATTTCGTTGTTAAAATCAATATTTATTTTGTACTTAAATAAGAAATCATTTTGAAGATTCCTAGCTTCATTAATACTTAATAGTTATTTTTCATTTTTAGTACGAAAAAAAGTGATTTTTATGATTATTGTTTAATTATCTAGTAGTGAAACGGATTTTCTTATTTAATTTATTCACTCGTCCACAAAAAGTCAAAAACACCTTCCCCAATTCCTTCAACATCAACGCTTTTTAGCACAACTTCAGTCTTCAACCTCTTGGAGTTGGAAACTTGAAAGTTGGAAGACCTGAAGAGTGAAAATCCTTTTTCCATTTCTACCACTTTTTCTTCTATACATATATATCTCTCTCTCTCTCTCTCTCTCTCTCTCTCTCTCTCTCTCTCTCTCTCTCTCTCTCTCTCTCTCTCTCTCTCTCTCTCTCTCTCTCTCTCTCTCATATATATATATATATTACATATTATTGGTTATTATTATACATATTATTATTATACATATATTGTTGTTATTGTTATATACATATTATATTATTGCTACATATATACATATGACAAAGTCATTTCAACACAATGCGAACGGAGATCGGATAAATATATATATATTATTGTTATTATTATTATATTATTATATTATATATTATTATTGTTATATATAGTTATATATATATATACATATTATATATATATTATATTAGTTAGAAGATATATATATTATTATTATTGTTATTACATTTCATATATATATATATATATATATTATGTTACATATGTTATATATATTACTGGTTATGGTTAGTTGTTATTATTGTATGAAGATAGTTGTTATATATATATATATATATATATATATATATATAATATATATATATATATATATATACAGTTAGGTTAGTATTTAACCGTAATACTGTAAAATGCCTAACAACTGCTCATTGTTTAAGAATGCAAATAAATCTGTTAACAACATCATTTCTGCCGTTGTAAAATAAAAAACATCGTACATCCCTAAAACTTTGTTATTTATTTTATTTCTTATTTTATGTTAGTTTTAATTTATTTTGTACTTTTCATAACTGCGAGTTATTATAGTTACAGTATTTTTATTTATATACATAGTTATATATATATATATATAAGCTATTATTATTGGTTATTTATTATTGCTATTATTATTGTTGTTATATATATATATATATATATATATATAATATATATATATATATATATATATATATATATATATATATATATATATTTGGTTTATATATATATATATATAATTATTATTATATATAATATATATATATATATATATATATATATATATATGTTGGGATTATAATATACATCAAATTATAATCGGATTATAATATATCGAAATATCGATATATCGAATATCGATATTTTTTTGGCGATAATATCGAAGGCGATATGATATTTTTTAAAATATCGATATATCGATTTATCGATATATCGATTTATCGATATTTTTAGATATCGGGCATCCCTAGTGTTTTGTAAATGTAAATGTAAAGACTAAAGACCCAAACAAGTGTTCCAATATGCAACCTAAACAGGTAGCAACGACACAAATACTATGTAACACAAACAAATACGAAAGATGGAGATGTAATTAGAAACAGTCACTTGAGAAAGATTTATTGCTGGAACATCTACTTCCAAAAATTATTTACAAGAGATGCTTGAAATGGTGTTCTCGTAAGGCATTATGAGCCCCACATTATCTTGTCATTGACTAACGAACATGCCCCAGGATTCTGGGTGTACTTCATATAACTTAAAAGATCGTATAACTTATTCATAAAACTTATAACTTGTACGATCACGAAGAACCCCTACTATGGGAATTCGTGTAGCGCACACAATACCATCGTAAATGGTCCTAAAAGAAAAGTTTACAAACAGGTAAGCATGCAGTCCACGCTATCAATACTCCTTTTTCATCCCAATGGTTTGGATACACCTTGCCTAGATTCTATCTGGCAACAAACTAAAGTGTGATAGATTATTATCTCGGATGAATCAAAAGTCCCGGCGAATGACAAGTGGAGTACTAGTTCCCGCAGCACTTGCTCCAAAAACTGCTTATAAAGTTTACCTTTTAGTGTATCTGCCAAATACATTATCATTATCAGATAATCAATGATATCTGCTTATATATTACAAAAATGTCTGCTGTGTCAACATTCTTTAATAGCATGAGGGTTTCCGCCTTCCCATTGATGCTCATTGGTGATATTCTCACAAAAACTTCTCATTCGTAAAGAGAACACATACATGAAAATGTAAATTGAAGCACTGTTGTTGAAACCATTGATAAAATCGTATCGTAGGTTGAAAATCAGCCTCGGTGTGATTTTTTCATCGCTATACATTATACAGATAAACTTGTTGCTCGTTCTGATTCTTCGCTACAGTCATATGCGAAATCAGGATCTTCATCAAAACTGTCTAGCACATTCTTTTCAACATCGAGTGCTCGGATGTATCTTGTAAATTTTAACACCAAAGTCTTTAGTTTAGCTTTGGAAAGTATCTCGTTTCTAGAGACGCACTATCGTATATTGTCACCAACAATACCATAAACTGATATCTACGATTAAGGTAAATTTTGGTAAACAAATTCGAATTACCGTTCGCTCGTCTATTCATAAAATGTATATCTGCACTTTCTTTTACTTTGAGTACTCATAATATGGTATATTATAACAGCGAGGGACCATAAATGTAAAGACAACGATAATGTTTCCGAGCAAATACTCACGACCCGTGACAATGACTTTACTTGGCTGTTTATCATGTCAAGAATCTATTAATTATGTAACGTATACACAAAATAATATTTGTAGAGATCTTCCACGAAGGTACATTGGCAAGCGTCACATCCACATTACATATATATCCTTTTCAAGAAATTCACACTATGTACTCTCACTGTATAACATTTTTATTCTCGGTTTTAAAGAATTTCTATTAGCTGTAGCTTTTAAATAGTACGTGTAAGTACATTTGTTTTAATGAAACCTTTTTTTCTCTCGTTCGAGTTAAGACAACCGTGGTGAGTTCCAAGGTTGGTCAAACAAAGAAGGTAAATTCTTATATTTATGGACAAAATTACTATTTGAATAGTAATTCACATTTTTACTACTTAATTTCCCCTTTTTCTACCAGTATGGAACAATCATAGGAACAGAACTTGCAAGAAAGAGAATGGGGAAGCACAACGGTGGAAAAGGAGGCTTCGTAGTGAACATGGCGA
>JABUQX010055436.1:75000-80000 GCA_015478945.1 Trachelipus rathkii
CTTACTCAAAACTCGTAGTGAAGTGCCACCCGGACCGTCTGCTTTCCTAGCGCTCATAGATTTTATCAGCACATGTACCCAAACATGTAATCAGAGGTAATGGCTTTGGACACCTGAGAGGAGAAGGAGTAGAAGGAGAATTGTTGGAGATGTTCAGGGTTATGCTAGAAGAAAACAGCATGGAGCTAAGGGAGAAAAAAGCATTAAAATTAATAGATATAAGGTTGTGGTCAGATTTAACAATGGGAGTGACGATGATCTATATATGGATGAGGAAACTGTTGGTGAAGCATAGGTCAAAGGTGTTCTAGAATTGGTTGAAACAAGTTTAATTAATTGTGTGTGCAGGTTTTCTAATCACTGCTCCAGATCATCGGGAAAGCTGAATGATTCTGTCTCCTGACACCCTGAATCAGTATAAGAAGACCTCAACCATTCATAGTTGTGTACATTAAAATCCCACAAAATGAGTACTTCATTATAATAATCATGATTAATTAATAAATAATCTTACCCAAATGTAACTTAAAAAATCAGGTACCAGGGATTAAACTCTTGATACCTAAAACGAATCGCATCCGCTGATATTAAAAATAAATATACGGATTCGTATATATATATATATATAATATATATAAATATATATATATATAAATATAATATAATATATATAATATAAATATGTTTAGATATTATATATAAAAAATACAGACATATATATATATATATATATAGTATATATATATATATACATAACATCATCTACTTTTTTTCCCCAAGACTGGGGGTAAAGCACCTGACATGCACCGGAAACATAAAAGTAGTAGAAGAATATGACAAGTCGAAATGAAACCCCAGCCTTATCGCCCCCTCTATACCTATTAGTGAGAACTCGTCGCAATCAGGAAAATCCACCCTAGAAGCTTTTCACGACACGCGACGGACCCTCACTATGGCATATCGTTAGTGTAGGGTTCATCCCCTGATCCAGGTGGCCACAACCCATACCCCCCTCACCAAACCCAGCCATTCACTCCTATTATGCACCTTTCTTCTCATCTCCGCCAAATTCACATTTCTCTTCTCCAGAGACATTCCTACTGATTCAATCCACATTTTTCCCTCGGTCTCCCAGCAGGTCGATTCCCAACACACTCACCACTATACATCCGCTTAAACAACCGACTATCATTCTCTTTCCACATGGCCAAACCATTTCAAACGTACTTTCATTTATTCCTCTCATTTACCCCTTCTTCACACCACATAACTCTCTAATACTTTCATTCCTCATTTTATCAGTTCTTCTCACACCTAACACGCTCCTAAGATTGTCCAAGTCTGAACACATTGAACTTTAGATCTTACCTCTTTTCCAGACCATAGTCTCACTGCAATACATTAACCAGGTAAAAACATACACTCATGTAAGACCCTAGCGCACTCAAGACTTAGTCCCTTTACATTCACCAACGGATTAATTGACACCCAGCCACCTTCCTGCCATTCACAACGTTTCTACTACACTCTGCATCATCCGTTCCCTTTTCATCAAACATAAGTATTTCAAAAATTTAAACTTACACCATGCCTCCAGATGCTCACCAGTCTACATAACCTCACACCGAGGACTGTTCTCACTCACAACCATAACCTTACTCCTATCTACGTTTACTTCAAACCCTCATTTTACACACCCTACCAAATCACTCTACCAGTCCTCTCAAACTCTCTTCAGATTCGCCCCCACACAAAACCAAATCATCCTCATATAATAGGTAGGGAACCCTCCACTTCTCTTTCCATTTCTCATCATTCTAACAACCATTTCCTGCCACCCCCATCTCTAATTCTTTCATAACCCCAACCATATACAAATTGAATAACCAAGGAGACATAACACATCCTTGCCTTACTCCACTTTAATATTAAATCATTCACTTTTGACACCATTTATACTTACACACGCTTCATTATCGTCATACTCTTACATACTTTTGATTCCATTCAGAAGCCTACCACCAACACCATATATTACTAACACCTGCCATAGAGCTTCCCTGTTAATCCTATCACTCGCCGGTTGCAAATCCATAAAACCTAAGTACAGTTTATTCTTCTTCTCCCTCATTTTCTCATCCATTTGCTTTCAAATGTAATGATTTGATCCACACATCCTCTACCACTCCCAAACGCATTTTGTTCTAAAAAAACAGCATATATCTTCCCTACAACACTCAATAAACTAATTCCCCTACACTTCCTACAGTTCCCCTTATCTCCCTAACCCTTATATAAGGGTACTATTACTGCTCTCCTCCAATCCCTCGGAACTATACCCTCCATAAACGCTTTATTACACAACTTCCAAATCCAATTAATCCCCATCTCGCCTCCGTTCTATATAATGGGTGATTCATTTGGAGGTTTGTTTTTACGATGGAAATAAAACGCATAGCATTGCAGCTTGTGGTGACAAATATGATGAGTTGGAACAGAATAATGGTGCATTTACTTTTAAAGATTATCTCATTTAAATGTTCGGCCGCGATACGGTTTAAATGGTTCATCCTGAAGGTCCAATCGTGGATGACGCGTTCGAGCATAGCAACCGGTATGTCGCGAATAACGCGAGCAATGTTAGCTTCTAAAGCGTCGATGGAGGCTTGCTGATCACTGAAGACCAGTGACTTCACGTAACCCTAAAGAAAATAATACAATGGTGTGATATCGCACGATCTAGGAGGCCAATTCACAGGTCCAAAACGTGAAATCAATTGCTCACAAAAATGATTTCTCAATAGGTCCATTGTTTCTCGCGCTGTATGGCAAGTAGCGCCGTCTTGTTGAAACCAAAGCTCACGGAGGCCACGAACTTCAATTTGTGGCAGCAAATATTCCGTTATCATGCCTTACATTCTGTCCGGCCTCATTTTTGAAGAAATATGGACCGATGATTCAGCCGCCCCATAGACCACACCAAACTGTGCATTTCTGTGGCTGTAGCGGTAGCTCTTTAAACTCCTTAGGTTGCTCATCAGCCCAAATACGGCAGTTCTGTTTGTTAACATACCCTTTGAGCCAGAAATGGGCCTCATCGCTGAGCAAAATCTCGCGATAAAACAGGGGATTTTCATTGAGCTGCTGTAGAGCCCATTCACTGAAAACACGCCGCAAACCTAAGTCGGGCGGCTTCAATTCCTTGATTTGCCAAACAATACTGGAAAAGAAAACGGGATAGTTAGACACGTGTCACGCGTGGTTTGTCAAATACAAACCTATTTTTAAACAAACCCACAAAGAATCACTCAATATTATATATATATATATATATATATATATTATATATAGTATATTAGTATATATATATATATAGTATATATTTATATATATTTATAATATATATATATATATATGATATTATTTGATTGCCTCAGCTCTTCATTCCACTATTCACTATCGAGATCCTAATATTATATATATATATATATATATATATATATATATATATATATATATATTATATATATATATATAATATATACTATATATATAATATATTACTAAATACTATAATAATACTATATATAGTATATATTATATATATATATATATAATTTATAATATATTATAGTAATTATAATATATATATATCATATACCTATATATATAGTATTATATATAAATATATATTATTAAATTTGCTTTGACGCAATAAGAATTTGCCACACAACTATTGTATTTGATTTTCAAGCCAAAATGAACAACGATAAACACATTAAAACTCATTTAGAAAAAACTTAATTTATAATAACGTTTAGTAATTCCGCCATTACTACTTCGATATCTACGATTGATGTATCTTTTTTCAGTTTTTACTAATAAACCATTAAAAACGTCGTCTGGCAACAATATAGGTTCATTTTATTATTTCGCCAAGTAGTAGGGGGCAAGTGACCCCCCTGGCTCTCCCTGTATACTCCATATATATATATTAGATATATATACTATATATATATTAATATATTATACTAATAGTATATATATATATATATAGTATATTAATATATATATATATAATTAATATATTCATAGTTAGCATTGCGAGGTAGACGTTGAGGAAGAACAAAAATTTTACAGACTCATAAAGAATTTGGAGAAAATTTATGTACATTTTCACAAAATGTGATGCTGTCTAAGGAAGAAGATTTTGAAGGGTGCGTACCTAGAAAAAGAAAAGTTTTAGCATGTATGTATATATATATATATATTATAATAATATATATATATGTATATTATATATATATATATATATATAATATATATATATAGTATATAAATATATATATATATAATATATATATATATAGATATATATATATATATAATATAATATATAATATATATATATATATATATATATATATTTTTATTTTATTATTATTATTAATATTATTATTATTTTATATTATTATATATTATTATTATTTATTATTATTATTATTATTATTATTATTATTATTATTATTATTATTATTATTATATTTTTATTTTTATTTTTATTTTTATTTTTATTTTTATTTTTTTTTTATTTTTTTTTTTTTTTTTTTTTTTTTTATTTTTATTTTTATTTTTATTTTTTTTATTTTTATTTATTTTTGTTTTTTTTATTTTTTTTATTTATTTTTATTTTTATTTTATTTTTATTTTTATTTTTTTTTATTTTTATTTTTATTTTTATTTTTTTTTTTTTTATTTTTATTTTTTTTTTTTTTTTTTTTTTTTTTATTTTTATTAAATTTTAGATTATTGTCCGAAGTTTTGTTTAATTTACATTATATTTATATTTTAATTTTTTTTTTTATTATTATTATAATTATTATATATTATATTATTTTTTTATTATTATTATTATTTTTATTATATTTTTATTATTATTATTTTATTATTATTATTATTATTATTATTTATTATTATTACACTATGGAACACAAAAAATG